>JANRGW010003307.1:0-12331 GCA_024733675.1 Psilopsiagon aymara
GGCTCCGGGGGAAGGGTGACTTCCCCACTTCGGGGCCACAAACACCGCTGAGCAGACGCTGGCACTGTTGGCACTCAGTTCCTGCAATGCCCCTGCTCCCGGTGCACGGGTCAGTGTTGGAATCACATCCCCTCCACCGCACGTCCAATGCCACCGGGACTCGGGATTTCGGGATGCGTGGGGCTTGCCAGGAATTGCTGCGGCTGTTGCCTTCCCCCTGGTTAATTCCCGGCCAAAACGCATGCCCCGTGCGTGCTGCCATGGAATTCTTTTGGTTACACATAAACAGCAAAGCATTTTGGAGCTGCCTGGGAGGTTCTCACCAGTTTCAGAGCGAGGTTTGGGTGTGATTTGTTGTTTGCGGTGTGAAATGTCTGGATTTTATCCTTGCGTCGGGCGGGAGCGTTGCAGTGGGAGAACATGCAGAGAGTAGGTGCTCAAGGGCAGGTTGGATGGGGCTTGGGGCAAGCTGCTCGAGTGGAGGGTGCCCCTGCCTGTGGCAAGGGGCTGGAGCTGGAAGAGCTTTAAGGTCTCTTCCAATTCAAACCATTCTATGATTCCGGCACTGGTCTCGCTGCCTTTCCTCAAGCTGGATGTATTCCGACCACTATCCATGTATTGCCTTTCCTTCTCCCCGTTCAGACGAAGACGACCATAATCCATAACATGCTTCTAACTGAGGGCAGTGGGGGGGGGGATTATTTCTGTGGCTGACCGGGCACATCACACACGCACCTTGATACACACATTGACCGTTGCTGCACAATGCAAGGTTGATTTTCCTCCTTTTGCCTTCCTCTGCAGCCTCTGACCCAGCCCCTGGCTCCAGGAGGATCCGGCAATGAGGAGCAGGAGTATCAGCCACGTTCCTTTGGAGTTTGATAGTGGTGTCCTTCCCCTGCTGCGTGCCTCCAGAGTGACTCCAGGCTTGCAAACCCCACTGGGCACTCCTGCTTCGGGGGTGATGGCCGTGGCCGGTTGGAGCTTCTGATAAGTGTTGGCACATCTGATTTATTGTCTGACTCTGTTCCCAAGGAGACCACGTATACAGCAGCCTGAGATAAGCAGCTTATAACCCAAAGGTGAATGCCTTAAAATATCAGTGTCCCTTTCTCTGTTTCCATTGATAGCGAGCTCTTGCTTTTCCCTGCCACCTCCATTTCACTCTGTTATCAGAGAATGAAATACTTTGTGCTGTGTCCTAACCAGCAGCCTGAGCACACGGTGTGGCTGTGAAGTAGCCATAAACATCTCCCGTTCCTTCCATGGGGTGATAGACTTAGGTGCAGTGACTGCTGGGCAGGGAAGGTTAAGAAGCAGTCACTGTCTCTGTGCTATGGCATCAAAGCCTGCGTTGGTGTGGAGTTTCTGCTCTTCAAAGCACATGGTTTTGAGCCAAGATACACTTGGTTGATGTCTCTTCTCTCGAGGTCATTTGCAATCCAAGCTTGTTTTCAAGGAGTAAACTGGGCGAGCATGAGTTTTGTGGGGGAGAGGTAAGTGACAACGAGGGAACCAGTTCTTTTTGTAGCAGAGAGGTTTTCAGACCATAATTAATGTGTCTTCTCCATGCATGTATGTGCACGCACACACCCAAACATAGCTGTCTTTGATCTCTCCTGGGAGGCCAGGGAGAATACTGAGAATATAGAATCAGACTTATTATTAGGGACAGTGCGTGGGGATAACAGCACTGCTCCCCTTGGGCTTTGGAAAAGAGCAGGCTTGGATCCACCCTCATCTCCTGCTGGCCATTACAGCGCACGATGCGATGTGACTGCCTTAAATACACCAGCAAGGCACTGGGAGGGGGAAGCGGTGCTGTTACTGTCAGGTCTGGCAACAGATACTACAATTAGTGCCAAAGCCATCAGTGCCCACGTTTGGAACCTGCTGGCAGGAGCAAGAAGAGGCTCAAGTGATGCGGGAAGAGTGGCAGGTTGCTATCAAAGCCACTGCCCCAAAGCTGCCTGTTGTTAAGTCCTGTGATTCTTCATGGTTGACTTGCAGCAAGCGCTGCTCCATTTGCTGAGTGTTGCTTTGTGCCATCCAAGTGGCACAAACGTAAGGAGCAATCCAAGTTCATGCGTCACCGGAGCGTTTGTATCCATCCAAAGTGGGGAGCTGGGTAATAAGGAAAAGCTTTCTTATCATGGCCAGGTCCAGGTGCTTTTAAGCAGGTTTTAAACTTGGATTTCCCAAAAGGACCGGAATGAAAAGAGTTGGGCATATTCTGCTGAATACACACTTCCTGCCAGGGAGATGGGAAAATGTACTGAGCTGAACCTCAACTTCCAAGCTGCAAAGAAAGCCATTGGACTTTGGGGTAAAAACTCACTTTAGAGTAACAATTGCTTCCAGTCTGGGCTCCAGTAAGGAGCAGAGACGCTGGGGAAGGCCTTGCGCTGGGCCTTTGCACAAGAGCAGATTGCTTCATTCTGTCCAGGCATTTTAGGCGTTCATTGCTATCTGAGTGGATGTGGATGACGCTGCGGGAGCTTTCACAACCTTCCCTCAAACCTCACCCTGTGTCCATCTGCATTTGCAACCAAATAACTCCGTTATTTGACTGTGTTGGCTTTGTTGACCACCCTGAGAAAAAACTATTGCAGCTTTGGTGTTCTGGCGCTCCAACCCCATCCTTCCCTCTCTGTGTGCAGTTCAGGTGATGAATCAAGAGAAGTGCATTGGCCACAGCAAGTGGAGCTCTAAACCACATCAAACATCCTCACTTGATTTGGGTCTAGCAGCCTAACGCACACTTTTGCTTGAATACATGAGGTTTGAAGGTGCAGCCTTGGTCCTGGGATGGGCATGGAGTCTGTCTACACTGTCTTCAAGTGGGTTTGGGTCTGTAGCTTTGCACGGTGTGGTTTTAGTTCAGGACAAAGCCTGCTTGCAACTGGAAGCTCCTCACCTCCGAAGCAGCTTGCTGCACACTGCCCTGGAGCTCTTCCCTTGCCAATGGCTGCTGAGGAAAGCTTTCTGGGCTTGTGCTGTGAGTGTAGCAGCAGTGACAGACCAGATTTGTGCTTGTTGGAGCTGTGCTGGTCCCAGAATTAAATGCATACTTCAGCTTCTGCCAAAGCCTCCTAAAGGTGTGGGCAAAGGGGGTGTGAGCTCTGTATTCCCAGTTTCCTCAGTGTCCTTTGGCCTGAAATCCCTCTGCTTATCGGGGCAGTCTGTTGCTGGAGCCTGGCATTGGTCTGAGAGGCAGACAGACAATAGGAAGAGGCAAAATCAGGTGAAACTTTCCCTATTGTTTTAGTTGTTGTAAGCTTGCTTTTGTGTGTGGAACCGTCAGACGTTCCCAGCAGACTCAGGACCTGTTTCCTGTTGGTTTTATGGTCCTGTATAAGTTAGTCCCCGCAAACACCTGCATTTCTACCATTGTCTCCTCTGGTAGTGGAAATTTCCTATTCCAAAAGCAGGCCATATGCTAGAGTGGGATGAACTAATAAGCTTCTGCCATGGCACAGCAGGGATGAATCCAAGTGTGGCTGCAGCGATGATGGAGCGATACTGGGTTATTTTTAATTAGCACTTTCCTCCAGGAAATCAGTGCAGTGAGAGCAATGCAAAAGATCAAGTCTCCTTTATCAGCCTTGCTTTGGAACTGCCTGCACAAATGTCTCCAGACGCTGACATGCAGATGGCAGTGCTGAAGAGTGCGATGGTGCTAATTTCCCTTGTGTGGCATTACCCAGAGACATCAAGCTGTCAGCGTTCAGATGACATAGAAGTGAAGCACTAGAGATTTTGTTTGGCTTCTATCTGACCAGCTTTGTTCCTTGTTGTGATGGGGTTTTTCCCCCTCATTGCTGTCCAAAGTGCGAGGCATGCTTTCTAATGCGAAATCAATAGAGTGCAGGCTCGCTTGAAGCTTGTGTCACCCGTGCAAGATGACAGGAGACAGTGCAGATAGCAAAGCACCTCAGATGTCCCCCTGGCTAAGAGCTGCTTGGAAACGCTGATGCTTTTTCAGGGAGTAGCCGACTTGAGATTCCTGATGGGAAGAGGGAATGTTGGGTGGCACATCAGCAACTTGGAGCTGATTTCACGGGAGATGTTCAAGGCATACATCCTGCTTTTCTCTCTTGTCCTTCCTGTATAGGAAGACACATCTCCCCATTCTCTGAATGCAGATTTGGAATAGCCTGTTTTCTTTGTAGGCTTTTTATGGGTGTTTGGCTAGAGGCGATATCCACATTGTGTACTAGAGCAAGAGGAAACCTAATACTGCAGTAGAACTCCAAAAACACTGGCACAGAGAAGGATCCTTGCTTAAAAGTATGAGATGATCGAGTATGTGTGCTGGAAGAGCTGAATCTATTCATAGACTTGCAAATGCCTGTTGGAAGGGGAAGAAGTGATGCATGGCTGCAGGAACAGGCACAGCTCGGTTCTCTCTTGTGATCCTGGAACTGAGGAGTCTCTTTTTCAGGCTTACCCAATTGGGGCCTTGCCTCTGATCAAGCCAGTGGTGCCATTCCCTCACTGTCCCTTGACTGCTGCATTTACAGTGGAGTTCTCTGAACCTACAGGTCGCTGGGCTCTCGGTTTCTTGCACAATGTGCACCCATAGTTACACTACACTGGCCCATAGACACTCCCTTAAGCCAAAGAACAGCACACAAAGGCTGTTTACTTGGGACATGCACTGTTCCTTGGGATGTGCTTTCAGAAACCACACAGTCTGCAAACATAATAAAATATGTAGTAATGACCTCTCATGACAAAGTAATTGGGTGATTGATAATAAATGACCATCTAACTTGACTTGAACAAGCATGCCAACTCTTGCATGCCAGAGAGAAGAGCAAAAAACAAAGCCAGCTTAGTGATTTCTGTCTCTTATCATAGGACTCTTCCTCAGATTCAAACCCACGGACTCCAGGTTGTGTCCTAGGAGAGGTGACCCATCTGTCATCTGGCTTGAAGTGGATGAACTGCATTCCAGGCTGTGTAAGAAGAGCGTCTTTCAAGTTGAACTTCCCTTGGTAATCAACCTATCAGTTTGCACTGATAGGGATCACATATAGAATTTCATTACAGTCTGATGCTTGCCCTGGTCCTTGCAGCATGCTGTCCACTTGGCAGCTGCTTTGCATCCTGGAGCTGGCTGCAGTTCAGTGGTAAAAGAATTCTTAACTGTTTGTCATTGTAAAGCACTTTGGGATGAATGGTGTTGCATAAATGGAAGGTTATGAAGAGGTATTAATCTGTTCTAGAATAATTAAGAGGTTTTAAAGGTGCTTTTTCTAGTAAGTCTTATTTAATATGGAGGGGGATCGATTTATCACGGTCTTGCTATGACTTTCTCCTACCCCTCCAGCTAGTATTGTGCATTGCAGATTCTGCATAGCAGGAAATGGTTGACTGTTGATGGCAGCGTGATTACGCATGTCCCTGGGATTTAAAAATCAAACCAAAGCTACTTATCCTCCAGTGGCTTTTGGAATTCGGCTTCCAAATGTTTTCCTCCAAACAAGTCTGTGACCCTGAACCTACCAGTCTGTGTTACACAACATCTTATAGCTGCTGGGAACAGCCCTGGCTCCGTGCGTGACCAACCCATGCCCTGTGGCAGATGCGATGCTGTGGGTGTTCCGACTGGCTGCATCCATCTCGGCTGTGTTGCTGGTGCCGGGAGGCTCTGGAAGTCTTGCAGAAGTACTGACTTTGAGTCTAGACCCTTTGCCTGGTGTTCAGTCCCTTCGGAACAAACCCAGATCTGATTAGAGGCACCAAAGGTCTTTAATTACTTGCCTTATGTACTCTAATGAGCAGAAGAGAAAGGCCTTAGGACTCAGTTCTTGTTTTTCAGCTTTGTGCTCTGCTTTTGGCTTTGGCTGTACAGCAGCGATCCCATCAAACTTCACTGCACAATCCTTCCCACAGGTGACAGCAGCTGCCTGGCTCGCTCTGTAGCAGACTGATCACAGATCTATTGGGAAGCTGACCCCTGCTAATACATTAATTCTGGACATTATCTGTCTTCATATTCAGCATTATTGTACCAAATGCCTTGCAAGCACCACCTTCCAGATGATTCACAACAGATCCCAGGGTTGTGCTAAAACATGCGTATCTCTTATGCTGAAGAGTACAGAGAAAAAAAGCCATAGAGACCTGAGTTGTTTTATTTCAAACAGAGCTTTGGGTGAGGTGAAGCACTTGGAGTGTTTCTAGAAGTACTGATCTGGTTTTACGCCTGCTCTTTTGTATTAGGTATACCCATCAACCTGGAAAGTCTTTCCCTACACAGGGTGATGCTTGGAAACTTCGCCCAATACATTAAGGCCCTGTGAATAAGGAGCAGCAGCTTTACCACAGGCTGCTTAGTCAGAGCTCTCTTTAATTTTAGATAGAAAGAACAGGGGTAGTCCTAGACATGATTAGCTTGTTTGGTAACATTCATGCCAGCCAGCAATAGATGACGTTTATTTGCTTTGTATATAATACCTATAGCTTCCTTAGAATCAGGAAAAGAAAGGACTGAACTTACTTAAAAGTTGGCTCATTTCTCATTTCACGCTGATGCCTGGTTGGGATGAACTAGCTGAAACAGGCCTGTGTAATTAAAATAGTTCATAGTAGAACTTCCAGTTCTATGGGTACGAACAGATAGGGAGAAAAAACAGAATGATGGACTTAATGTGAAGAAATTACAGTCCTCTACTTCCCTGTGGGAGAATCGCTCTCCAGTCAGCTCTGCCACAGCACTAACTTGGCACTGGGGAGGCTCTAAAAGGCAAGCATTGAACTTGTGCCAGAGCAGAGCTCTATCGAGGGGATTTTGTTTGAACTATTGTGTTATTTAGACAAAACCAATCAGGTGTATTTTTAGCTCATGAATTCTGTTGGAAAAGTCTTTGTGAGAGATGTCTCCTTCCCAGCTTAGTGCTGTAGTGACAACATAGTCACATTCCTGCAGCACGAAAACTGGAGAACAAATGGAATGTTGTGTTATAGAAGAGTTACCTGATTGAAGGCCTTTATGGCTGAGAAACTATCAGGTTTGTTGGAGGGTTCTCTCAAACAATATCATAAAGAACCTAATAATTCAACTAGTTTAATACAAGTACAAGATCCTGCTTCATCATTTGGATATAATTATATATCCAGATTTACTACAACCCAGAAGACTGTGTAGTCCAAGCCTTTTATTTTATGAGCAGACATAACACAGGCAGTCAGACCAAGACATACACACACATACATATATATACCAATATACATTTAAACAATGCAGAAGAGGTAGTACCATCAATTAGGAAATATATAACATGCAGTAAGAATACTGAGACAATTCAGCTCTGTCCTCGTTGCACCTCTTCCAAATATCACAAGAGGCTATAGAAAGATTTATTCTGCATCAACCCAAATTTACAAGTGTGCTCTGTCCTCTTACACTGGAGTATTCTAAAGGTGACCCTTCAGGTGACTAGCTGAAGAGGACAGTATTTGGTTCGTAAGTTAAATGCTATGGCTGTAACAACTCGGATAATGAGCTTTGAATCCATTACTTCTGATAGGATTGTCTGTACACTTCAGGATGTAAGGTTAGGCATGAACACCAAGTATTTAACCTGATCTCTTTTTCTTCTTTCTCTAAGACCTGATGAGGTGACAGAGTTCCCTTTTGCAGGGATGTCTGCCCTGCAAGAGGTAGAAAATAACATCTAAAACTGGATGGATTTTGGTGTTGACCTTAGGAATATCTCCAGTGTAGCCTTGAAGCTGTATTAGACAGGAAGTAGCAGTATTTAGGGTTTATCAGGGAGGGGGAAATGAACTTGATCTCTACAAAAACATGATCCTATAAGTTGAAGAAGGAAAGACTGTAAGGTAGTGCCTGAATCTCCATCGAGGAGCATCCTAGAACGCCCCAGCTGCCCAGAGAGCAAGCAGGAGAGCCCAAACATAAAGCCAAAGCTCCAGTATTTTCAGCCACTTACTCAGCAGCTCTATATACTCCAGATAGAAACTCTGGGCAATGGTGTGTCTGACCACAAGAGCAGAGCTCGTTCATAACTTCATCAACCAGACCGACTGTTCCTTAAGATTTTTAAGCTGTACTTACAGCAACTGAGAGACTTTGTACTGTTGAATACTGTTTCAAGAAAGAAATCAAAATACAGTGAAGAAGGATTATCAGCTGTTGAGACTTTAATATAAATGCAGCT
Organism: Psilopsiagon aymara; assembly: GCA_024733675.1. Classification (NCBI taxonomy): domain Eukaryota; kingdom Metazoa; phylum Chordata; class Aves; order Psittaciformes; family Psittacidae; genus Psilopsiagon; species Psilopsiagon aymara. The sequence continues at coordinate 8,190 of JANRGW010003307.1, forward strand.
TCTATCTGCGTTTCCAGCTCCAACCAAGGTGTGTCTGTAGTCAGAAGATGCACACTAGGCAGATTCCAAGAGCCAAAGGAAGGCTACAGTGAAAGAGGAGGATGAGATGTTCCTTTTTAGGGTTGGTTTCCAGATTTCCTGTATTATTTAAGCTCTGATGGGCTAGCAGGAAAAAAAAAGGCTAAGCCAAGCAGCAGTGCAACGAATGGAGGGATGATAATGTAGTATCTTGTAGATCGTATTTATCTGATATACTCCTCCTCAGAGGTGCAGGTTGTATCTTCATCTGTGCTTTCCTCCAAATCTGGCAAGTTGCCCCAGAGCAATACGTTGACACCTGGTGGGAAGGAGGTAAGGAGACAAAGGAGGGAAGAAGAAAAAAACACAACTATTTTTGGATTGTGACCTTATTTTTAAGTTGCATAACTGTTTTCAGAGAAAATAACGACTCAGTCGTTGCGAAACCTGGTAAGTCATATTCATCATAAATACATTGAGACGATTTCCTATTTTTCTTCCAAAGTGATCTTGAGTGGTGGTGTTTACGGCATAATTAGGAGAATAAGTCCCTGCCCACAGATGTATTTATATAGCTCATTCATGTAGCTACTGATAATCTCCTCGTGGCTGATTTCTTTTGAAACACATTGATCTAAGACACAGGGTGACACTGAAAGGTTTAGACAAGAAGTTCCTCCCGCCTGCAAGGAGGAGGGATGATTTGTCAGAATGCTACGCATTCCTCAGGACTCAAGGCAAATGATTCCTGACACTTGGCATCCAAACAACACCTACCTGCAGAAACTAACCAGCACAAGCTGTAGCTTCGTATTGAGCTAATGAGGACTTGGTTATATAGGGGCAAAGTGACAACGTGACTCATGCAATGAGTGTCCTTTGGACAGCTGCTTAATAGCCCAGGAGAGCTACACATACCACTATAAATAGCAGCTGGTGGCTGTGTATGCACTCCTTTATAATACCGCTTCAGAAAATCCTGACTTCTGCCCACAAAAGGGGAGAATTAAATTGTCTGATGAAGAGAAACTTCCACTTACTTAGAAATTTTCATTTCCAAAGGAGCTACAAGGAGCTCAAGAGATTAGCAGCACTCTAACACTTGCCTTATACCTCCGTATGTTACACTCCCTCCAGATGCTTTAACTATATTGAGATGCCTCAATAGAAGGAGGTTTTAGAATGCCAGATTTTAGGGAAGAGAAGTGTTCCTTACCAGAAGGGTCTAGTCTGTTGATGCCAAAGACTGCTTGGCTATGAAACATCCAGAAGTGGCCATTATTGCAAGACAGCAGGCAAGGTTTGCAGGGAGAAATCACATGATAACCAACAACGTTACCACTAGGAAGACAAGGGAAATAATGAGCAACATGAATTCAAATAGACTTTGTTGCCTTTTGCAGCTGGAGCTAATGTTTAAATAGCCAGGGTATTGTAATGCTCCTACTTTGATAAAGTTAAGGGAATGTAGTTAAACAAGCATCTTAAATATAGAGGGAACATCTGTCGGGAGTTACAGAATATCTAAGGTTTAGATCTGTGGCATAGAGAGCCACTTAATAACCTGAATTGTGGAATCAGATTAGTTTACGTACCAACAAATGGTGGGGAACTTGTTTTTTTTGAAGCCCAGAGATTCCATTGGAATCAGAAGTTAATCACACACCAAACATCCATCTGTACAGAATCACTGTGCATGGGAGAGTATCAGTAGTAGGAGCAATGAGACTGAGAATATCAAAGCCTTATCTCCTCTTCCGGGTTGAAGCCTTGAACACCCATTTTTCTGTTTTCTCAGCCACACTCTGGCGAGATATTTCTATAGAAAACTGTAATCCTGTGTTCCTATCACAACCCCCCATCACTTAAATCTGAACCAAGCACAAGTCTGGATTATGAAGCGGAAAGGATCATCTCAATTAACTGTGGACTCTCTGAGAGTTGTTGTTTTTACCCTTATATATCAGAAATTAATAAAGAGGATAAAAGAACTCCAAGAACTTTGGTGACAGCATGTTCCATCTGCTAGCAACAGCTAGATCTGCCAAGAGGATGTTCTATTAATTAGAATATGAGTAACTACTTCTTCCTGCGGCCTTATTCACACAACTCTCTCTGTGTTGAAGCAGACATTTAATCAGGCAGGTGGCACACAAGCTTTCCCATCTACTCACAGTACTGACAAGGTTGTCACATCTCCACTTGGGACTTGCACAGAAATAGACTGGCAGCCAAGCCCAGAAGCAGTGGGATGAGTTTCTATCAAGCAGCATTACATTTGAAGTAGCGAATGCAATCTGTTCATTCAGCCCTCAGCTCTTCGCGCTGCAGTAGGCTGCAGTGGAGAGGTTGGACACATTGTGGTGTGCTTGAGGAGGCATTAGTGTCATCCAAGGGTATTCTTACCACTTCAAACATGCGATGTTCTTCAGTTTGCATTTGCAGATGTCAGTAAAATAGCAGCTTCCAATGAAATCAATAGTGCTAGATGGGAAGAAAATCAAAATACAGGAGTTTAGATGTGGCTGTGATTCCTACCATGATAATTCAGGTCTGAAATCACAAAATGATGTTACTATTAGTCTTGTATGTTTGTTTTATTTTAAGCTCTCCCAAGATCACACAACCCCAGCTCCCTAGCAGCTACCAGCCATACTTATACGGAAACTAAAAGACACTCATGTGACATTATATGAATCAGTATCACAAAGTGATTTAAGTTGGAAGGGACCTTAAAGCTCATTCAGTTGCACAGGCAGGGACCCCTTCCGCTAGAGCAGGTTGCTCCAAGCCCTGTCCAACCTGGCTTTGAACACTGCCAGGGACAGGGCAGCCACAGTACATCCCGAGTCCTCACAAATGAAACCAGAAAGTGCTGCCTCTCTTCATGCTTGACTGACACGTGCTCATCACTGCAGGTTGCGGGGCACTGCCAGTCCAAAATCACATTAGAGACATTGCCCTAGTTCCTGGTGAATCTCAGCTGAGACTATGGAATAATAGCTTAAAGGCGAGGACATCTAAAACCAGACCTTTGATTTCTTATCTCCTTTTTAACCCGTACTTTCTTATTAACATGCTATTTTGCAACCTGATTTCCTTAGTATTCAAATAGTGTTATGGGAAAGCAACACGCAAGCGGCGGGGAGGAGGAGAGTCATCCCGGAGCCAGCGCACGATCAGGTTTGTTCTGTTCACAGGGATTTATTTCCATTTCTAATCTCTGCTCCAGGAAGGAGCTGCAGGAGCTCTCTGTGGCTTCGTCTGCCCCGGGAACACAGCAAACGAGGGCTTTGATTTCTGGGTGAGGGACAGCTTTGCTCTCGCTGTCCCGCCGGGGCTGAGGGAGAGCCGGGTGGAACTGGGGGCTCCGGGGGCCTTTCCCTACCGGCTGCATGTGTGGAGGGCGGTCCCGGGGTCCCGGCCGGAGCGGGCTGGCCCCGCTTGGCCGCCTCCCCCGAGGCTGACAAGCTGTAGGGACCCTGTGGGGGCTCTGCGCGTCCCGGCCGACCCCGGAGCCCGGCGCTTACCCCGAGGGCGGGATGTCTGTGGAGTAGAGGTCGGTGTCAGTGTCGGCCAGCAGCACGGCCTTCATCCCCCGCGTGCTCAGCACCTGCTGGCAGAACCGGCAGCACAGCACCGACACGCACCGGTCATCGAAGGTACAGCTGCTGACCGACATGGCAGAGGCCACCGCCGGTCCCGGTGCCGGTCCCTCCCGCCGGTCCGGTCCCGTCCGCCACCAACGGCCACGCTCCCTCCTGTCAGTTTGAATTCCCGACCTCCATCTCCCATTGGGCGTGCCAGGCACCTCCCTCTCTGCCTGATTGGTGGAAATACACAGCGGGGCCCGCCCTCTCCCTGCACGCCATTGGAGGACACGGGTGGCACCACCCCTACTGCCTGGGTATTGGTGGAGGGGCGCGCCCTGCCTCGCTCCCATTGGCCAAGCCGGCTGGCTGTTTGCATGCCTCGCCCCGCCCCTGCTCAGCCCTGGGGAGGACGTTGGCGGCGCGGACGAGAGGGGCGGGGCGAAAAGGGGCGGAACAAGCCGAGAGACGAAGCATCTGATTGGCTGAGAGTCCCGTCACTCTTATCCAACCCTCTCCGCTGATTGGGCTGGC
>JANRGW010003307.1:12419-28303 GCA_024733675.1 Psilopsiagon aymara
CTCGGCCGCGGGTTCCCTCCGCTCCCCGGACAGCTCCGCCGGGGACTGCGGGCACCCCCCCCGCCGCCTGCCCCCCCTTCAGCGCGGCCCTGAGGCGGCGCGCGGGGCCGCGTTCCCTCAGCCCCGGTGCCCCCACGGGAGCCCCCTCCCGCTTCCTCTCCCCGCCGCCCTCATTGTTCTTCCCGGGCGGGATGCGGATCCGGCGGGTGCCGTGTTTATTTATTTCTTCCTCCATACGCGCATCTCCCGCGGGGGCCGCGGCCCCTCCCTCCCGGCGCAAAAAAAAAGGGGGGAAAATAATAAAATACATACAAAAAGCGGCATAAAAGTTGCGTCCCGCCGAGGGCCGCTCCCCGCCCGCCTCCCCCCCCGCACAGCCACCCGCACAGCCACCCGCACACCGGACCGGGCGCTGAGGAACCCCCGGGAGCCCGAACCCCCCGCAGGAGCCGCGGATGGAACCGGCGCGGCGGTGTGGGGGGGTTCGGGCTCGTCCTGCGCTTCCCGCGCCGGTGTCGCTGGATGCAGGTTCCAGCGGGAGATGCTGCGGCTCCGCTGCCGGTCCTGCCCCCGGGGACCTCCTTCCTCTCCTTCTCTCCCCGTTCCCCGGGGAGCCGCGTTGCGAACGAGCCCCTGCTCCCCCCGCCGGAGGGGCTGGCTGCTGCTGAGGCGTTTCCCCGCCGTTACCTGGCCGGTCTGCGGGTCTGAGCCCTGCTGAAAGGACGATTTGCAATGTCAGGGCAGGTTTTCTTTCAACTGCACATTTGGGCTGTGCAGCTTGTGGCTGCTGCCTGCAAGCTGTGATTTTATATATCTATATAATATATCGTTTTCTTTGCATTTGCAGGCATACCAAAGAAAGCAGCTGCCCGTCCTCCGTTTGGGATTTGATTTACATCATCTCTGAGCCCATTTAAAAAAAAAAAAGAGGAAAAGGCAAAACCAAACCCACAGAGAACATGTTGTGCGGAAGGACTTCCACTCCCTGGCTGTGCTGTTAACGCTAGCAATCAGGAAGAGCCTTTGGGGGCTGCAGGATCTCGCTAGTCTGATGCTGCTGCTAAAGGTTTTGGTGCAGGGAGACAAAACTGCCGCCTCTTCCATCCACTGATCTCTTCACATCTGCATTTTGCTGCTGCTGTGCTCGTCTCACACCCTCTCTTCCATGGACTAATTATTTTCTGTGCCCTTTTTGTGGGGGGGGAAAGGCGAGCAGAAAATCCTGGCACCACATTGAGAGGAGGGAAATTGCATTTTCTGTCTCGTGTTCTGGTGGATCGGGTTTGAGGTTCATCTTTTTTGGGGAACAGAAAACATGACGTCGCCAGCAAAATTCAAAAAGGATAAGGAGATCATAGCTGAATATGACACTCAAGTTAAAGGTAGGAATGGATTTATATTCATCTTTTCCGCTATTGCAGTCCTGACTGCAATTGTAGGAGTTTGCAGGAGATGTTTGGGTGGGGAAGGGAGAAATCAGTTGCAGATTGCCTGGAATTTGCAGGGCTTTTTTCCTAGCACAATGCTGGATCAGGTTTGCAATGGTTTTGCTTGTCCCTATGGGGTAGGTTCCTACTGTGGAACTGCAGTTTAAAGGTATCACGGGAAGGGCTTTATTTTACAGCATAGAACAGATTTCTTTTTGAGTTCTGAGAGCCATATTTTTTCGTCTGCTGTTCTGAAACATGGTTTTGCATTTGAAATATGAGAGCTGCTTAATTGCTTTTTAATCCTCCTCCTATCATGGGAATCTGTTAAAAAATCTGTGCAGTGTCAGAGGAGCATGTTTCCTCTGGTAGCCACAGGGGCTGTGCTGGGGGTCCCTGTGAAGCTGCTTGTGCTAGAAAGTTCCATTATTCAGGGTTTTGCTCTTGGTGACTCCATAATACCATTGCCTGGTTTTTCTTGCTGTGCTTTTGAGTGTGACACCTTAAGGTTGCAGCGTGTGTATGTGTGTATGCACACGTATATAATGCATATGTATATAAACGAATACAAGTAATCCATTAGTGTTATTCCCATCATCATAAGGAAGGCAATAAAGAGTCAGAGGCATATTCGCAATGATTGTGGAAGTCTTCCGCAGGATCCACTTGGCTGGGTTTCAGGCTAGCATGTGCCCTAGGTAAAAAAAGAGGCTGGGGAAATGCCTGCTTAGCTGCTGCTTTTTGCAGAGTTCTCGAGATAATGTGGATTTAACAGATTATTCTGGCTTGGGCATGGCTTGAGCTGTGGCTGGTGGGAAGTTCTGAGATGTAGTAATTTATCTAATTGCTTCAAACTTGCTTGGTATGCTTGTAGCATGCATGAAAGATGGCCCTTGGGCAGGGCTGATGGACTTAAATCAATGTAAGTTAGAGAAATGCCTTTTCCATGGGAGCAGGAAACCTTGATTGAACCTAGCAATTAAAATATTGCTTTGCAGGGAGGTATTTAGTTATTTCTCACTGGTTGGAAATCATTCAACCACGATGTCCTGCACGAGGCATGTCCTGCGCTGACCCTAGTGCTCTGCCCCTACAAGTGGTTGTGGTGCTGCTGCTGTTCACAAGGTTTACCTAAGCAAATCTACCACCGGGTTGGAGTTTGTTTTATTTATCTCAATTTCAGGGTTCTTAAAGTTGGAAATGGAGAAGAATGTGTTTCTTTTTTACTAGTTTGGTTTCTATTCCTGTTTTTTGGCTGTCTTTGAAAATGGGGATTGGAGTCAGTGTAAAATTAGAGCCTTCTATGTTCTTTCATTATTTACCCGGTCAGAAGGCATGTCATAGATACAAGCTTGTAGTCCCAGTATTTGTGCATTGGATGCAATAATAAGACACAAGGGTTTAGAATTAGCAAAGTTCATCTTCTCACCTCTCTTCTATTGGAAAAGAGACCAACAGCGAAGAGCCTTCACTGCCCATCACTGCCAAAACGATGTAGTGACCTGTCAATCAGTCTGTAAATGTAACCCCAAAAGCAAATCATTGTAGTGGCATTTAGACTTCTTTGCTTTTTTTGCCTTCCGAGATGTTCCTATTGTAAATGTGTGGGGTTAAGAAGAGTGAGGCTGTGTAACTGGCTCACATGGAGCTGGGAGAAGGGGGCTTCCTTCCTGAATTAGCATGAGGGCATCTAAGGGTTTGTCTGGGATATTCCTCCCTTGTGCAGTTCAGCTTTTGCTGCTCAGGACAATCCAGAAGTAGCTGATGGGAGGTGCTCATCCATCTGTGCTTCCCTGGAGAGGGAGGTAGAGATGGGCATTAACAGCTCAAGGATCCAGCACAGGAACAACCCTCTCCCCATTGCCTTGTGTGCTTTAAAGTTCAGGGTGAGCTCCCTTCCCCATGTGGCTTCAACCCTTCACCAGCTGCTCTGGCAGTAGGGATTGTCATGTCTCTGCTTTTAGGGATGGGGTTTGGGGGGGAGATTTTGAAGTTAATCACTCATCTTAAAATGTCGTGAAACTTGCTTTACATCTGATAGATACCGTGCTGTGAGCTGGGTAGAGGCCTGGCTCTCATGAGCAGTGGGTCCTTTTGCCTCTCTAATTCCAGAGGTGTGCTGCTTTCCCTGCCACAGTGGAAAGGTGAGATAGGACTAAAGACATCCGTCAGTCCAAAAGCATGATGCTGTCTTCTCACTGAACACACTGGGGTCCTTAACATAGAAATGTTGGTGTCCTGATGGAATTCTGACTTGATCTGTGGGAAATGGTGTTCACTCTGACTGTGGGTTGTTTGCTATCGTTTCTCTTGTGTTGTGAAATGATGCCATGTGGGAGTGAGATGAACTGGGTGTTGGTGTGCTTTGTAAATTGTAAGGTATCATCTGGTCTTCAGATGAGAAAACTCAGGTATTTTTTACACTGGTGGTTAGGAGCTTACTGTGTTTCCTGGCTGTGCATTAGAAACTGTGTTTAGAGGCTTCATTTAAAACCATTAATCCACCAACACGTACTTAAGCACTGTAAATTATTACTAATGGAATGATTGAGCTTTGCTTAAAAATTTAATAGCCTTAAGTTGTTAATCAAAACCTATTTAGCAGATAGTTTGGTTATGGCTCGTATATTGTTGGTGTGCAGAGGGTTTGATCTTCTGTTGATGTTCTCTGTAATTTTTGTTGTAGAAGGTGTGTGGGGGTGACCGGGTGTTGGTGAGTGAAACTCTTTGTTATCCCATAGCCGTGAGCTGTAGGTATTTGTTGTCTTCTTCCAACAGCCAGTTCTATGCCTCTGCTGGGTTGGAGTTAGCTCATCCCATGGTTCATGTGTGCAGCTAATGGCAGAGGAGATCAAGAGTAGGATGAAGTGAATTTCTGAAGATGAAGACTATTTACCTCTTACACATCAAACTTACTGTGCAGTGGTCAGGGGACAGAGAGGGAGTGATGTGCTTCTTCCTAATTCCTTGTGCAGGGTGGTTGAGGACAAGCTGGTCCCTGTGGCCCTCCTTGGAGACTGCTGGAGCCAGGCCACATAGAGCCTGAGTTACTTGGTCTGGTCTTGGAGCTGACGTCTGGGGGTTAGCCTGGATGACCTCTTGGGCTCCCTCCCAACCTGAATTGGCCATGGCCCCGTGGATTCTAGTATCTGGAGGTTCAATTACAAAGTTTTTCTGCTGCAGAAGTGAATTAACCCACACACGGGGTGCGTTCCCTCAAGAACTGCTCTGACCTTGTGTCTTTTGCCTTTAGATGATGCAGGCAAGGTCCATGTTGTCTCTGGTTGCGTGGCTGTGTTGTCTGCACTTAAATGCTTTGTGCTGTTGGCAGGGAGGAGAGAAGCTGCCAGTATTAGTGGGCTCTCCTTGCAAGACTTGAGAGTGTTCTTCTCTTTGAGGAAGCTCTGCGATGGCTGCGTGTCATGCGGGAGGAATTCTTCTGACAAGATGACATGGGGGCAGCAGGAGAGGGAAGTGCTGCTTTGATACGTTTCTGTACCATGTGCTCACAAAGATTATGAGTTCTGTGAAGCTGGAAAGTGAGATTCTGTGGTCTCCATATGGAGCCTTTGATATCTCCAGCTCATTCCCTTGTCTGGATTGTCTCTCCCAATTCCTTTGTGCAAGTTGCGGTAAAGCAGAGATAATGAATTGGTGCTGTGCAGTGTGTTCCATGTGAGATGCGGATGCTGCCTCTATCTATCCCAACCAAGGCCTGTCACACTGATTCTTGGTTTCATGTGTTAAATTGGAGTGTACATTTGCTGCGGAAAGAAAAGCCAGTGATTTATCTCGTAATTCTTCTCTTCTTTCTCCTCATGTCCCAAGAGAGCCTTATATTTAATTAGTTTGTGTAAAGCTTCAGTAAATAGCTTCATGGTTTGGGCTACAGAAATGGAATCCTGAATTCTTTCACACACTGAGGGTTCATACACCACTTCTGTCCTTGAGTCGTCTCTAGCAAATGTTAAAGTGCATTTCTTGCAGCGCAGACCAAAAAGCACCAGGAATATGGAGAAGAGATGAGGTGATTTATAGCGGGAGTAAGCGCAGTACAGAGGTGCCTGCATGGGTATTTACCCGAGTGTGTCTCCAGCTAAGGACAGCTTCAGGCAAAGCCTCCGATCAGATTCACGCTGCTGGAATGTCTGAAACTTCCTTTTAATCTCCCCCAAATCGGTGATGAATTTCAGATAAGCCCCTTTTTTTCATCTCTGGGTTGAACAACTGATGGTGTGTTTGATGTGATTGGGATCTTTTGCCTTTAATGCAGCAGCTGTAATGTGGGGGCTAGAAAGGAAATGTGAGGCTTTTAGTGGCGAAACAAAACTGGCATTTCTCTGAACTGTTGGAAGTTTCCCTGTTAACATTGCACGTGCAGCACTCTTCTAGAGAACGTATTTGTGGAACTGTCCTGAGATCACTGACTTGAAATCACTGTAATGCGTTCTGTTGCTAAACCCTGGGGATTTTCAGTGCTGTTGACCTTAGGTATATATGTGGTGATTTCTCTTTTGTGTTTCTCTTTTGTGTTTGTCTTCTGTTCAGGTCACTGAGCTGGTCACTGCACGCTATGGCAATGGCTGCACAGCCCAGCACCATGTGTATGTGCTTTCCAGAGTCGCAGCTCCCGGCTGCTTCTTTGACAGCACCTATTTAACACACTGTGTACATGGCCTTTTCAGCCATGCACCCTGGGGTGCTCGAGTTGGGATAGTTTTGAGGTTTGAGATGTTGAGTTTGGATGTATTGGATTACCATTGACATTTAAAATGTAAAACTACCTTTTAAGGGTTTTTTACAGTTAATCATTACTCTGTGCGTATAAGTGATTCCATTTGTTTGCAACAATGACTTCCTCCAAACTCTAGCTATGGAGTTGCTGGAGAATCATCTGGTTTGCTGCGGTTCTTGATAGTGCTAATCCCTGGAGCTTTGGAGCTGGCTCAGGCCAATGAAGCAGCCTGCTGCTAAAAAGGGGGAAGGGGCTGTTGGGAGACTGGTTTGATGTTGCAGCAATAGTTTGTATTTCTTTGTCCTATGTATGGTTCCTATAATGGCTTATTGATGAGCCTAGGAAGAGGTGAAAGAATGCAGAGTCTCCCTTCATTCCTCATCATCTCCAAAATCCCTCTGCTGCAGATACATCACACACTGCAAGGCTGGAGAGCAAAGCTGAGCAGAGGAGTCAGTCCACTGAAGTGCTGCAGTTCCATCCAAAGCAGAGGGAATTCCAGTGTAACTCCAGTAGGTTTTCTATGAACGCTCCACTGGCGATAGCCAGTTTCCGGAACTGCCAACTAAAGGAGCCCCTGGACATTTTCCCTTAGCTCTAAATGCTTTCCTTTTGTGGGAAGGGTACGCATCAATATATTTTCATTTTGCTGTTAAAGGCTTGACTCCTCTTTTTGCTTTTAATACTTACTAATTTTTGCCCATTTTGGGAATTTTCTTGGAAGAATCTCTTTGCCTGGTCAACATTTGCAGCTGTCTTTATGAAGAGTGAAAAATCTCAACCTTTGTTGAGATGGAAAGTATGTTTGAACACATGTTCTTTTCGCTATGCCACGCACAGTTGATATTCATTACTTGGGACTTTATTTAGTTCCCTTTTGTATGACTTTTGCAGATTTCATGCTTTCTCTCAGAGAATTCCTACAACGTCGTGGGAGTCCTGCTCTCTGAATGTGGTCACTGTTTTGCAGGCAATTGGAGCGAATGCAGAGTTATGGTTTGATTTGCTGAGGGATAAGAAAGTATGGGAGAATATGGGGAAAGGGTCTGGACTTTGCAGTAATTCCATCATTGGAGACCATTCTTCGTTTTTGACCTTCTCTTTGTCCTTCCAAAATAACAGTATAACCAAAGACAAAAGAGGGCATTCTTTTGGGGAAATCTCGAGGTAGTGGTCAGGGAAGCTCTTGATATGGGTTCTTCACACCAGAAAACACATGTGGGTATCGAGTAACTGTGTCAAGCTGGTATTATTTCTAAGCAGATGCTGCGAATGGATTGGAACCATTTAAAAGGTTATTTTTCTGTCTGTGGGAGCACCTACCTACTGTTGGTAAACTGAAGCTTCTGAGCCAGCCACTTTGCTTGGAGCTGCCATGGTGAGAGTTAATCGTTGCTTGGAACAAATAGAAGGGGGCTGGGAGTGAAAAAAGAGAAGAAATCACTTCCTCTGCAATTCTGAATGTAAAAGGCTCATGTGTTACAAGAGCTGGGAGTGCTGCTCGCACTCTGAAGCAGCGTGGGCACGATGTTAGGGTGGCACTACACAGCCTTTGGGGATGGGCAGTGATGAAGAGGAATTCTCAAAGCGTTCACAGGGTTCCTCTTCTCTTTAATGAGCACCATTCCTCCAACACTTTCTCTCAAGGTGTTGCTAAATGTGCTGCAGAAATCCTTGGGTCTTCAGTGCTTTCAGCATGCTGCAGAAGCAACTTGTGCTTCACAGTGACTGCTGTGAAACTGGCTGCATTAGGCAGGAGATGCCTTCTGCTGTGGCACATCAGCAGCTCCTGGCTTTTTGTCTCTTGAGGAGCCAAATAAGCAAATGAACTGCAAAGCAAGAGTGAATTTTAATCTGCAGTTGTGAAGTGCTGTGGCAGGGTTGTTTGGTCAGTCCTCTTAACTTTGCACTTGGCCTCTTTGGATCGTAGGACTTTCCAGGAAGAGCCTTTTGGCTTCCCTTCTTTGAAGCAGGGAAGGGTTTTTGGTTTGGTTTTGTACTGATGTCATTGGACAAGGGTTTTCATGCAGAGAGTAAGCCACGGAGCTGTGCAATTTATAGACGAGGAGGGCTTCAAATTGAGTCTGCTTAAAATAACACTGGTTATTGCCTGGGAATTAGTCGCTGCCTCTTTCTTTGGCCAGCAACGCAGGGACAGGCTCTGATGGTCCCATGAGGAAGGGGGGTTTGTTCTGGACAGCCCTGGAGCTGCCACGATTGCTAAACTGCTCCCTCTGAACAAGTGGATCAATTGTTGGCTGACCAGAGATCCTGAGCCTCAGTCAGTCAAACCAGTTCCATGTCACGGGCGGGTTTTCGGAAGGCAAACACTACAGCGTGATGAACACGTGTTTGTTTCTGCAGCTTTTCTTTGCTACCTGAAAAGGGAGAGGATGGTAAGCACAGACTGGTGCTTATTATCCAAATGGGATTGTTTAGAAAGGTATTTTCCTATTTTCTTTGGGTTTTAGCCTCTGCAAGGCACAAGGGAAGGCTAAAAAGCTGCATTTGTTCGGCTGCCGGGCACATCAGCATCGATCCCTCTGGAAAAGGAAGGATCAATGGCTTTAAGCTGTTGCTGTAACACATGGTGTGTGTCGTCTGCTGCCAGCATTTGCACCTTGAGACTTGGTAATGATGGATGAGGTGCCATTCTGTTTCTCCTTTCTCACCCTCCCAATTTCCCTTCCATCCTATTCCGCCACCTCTAGAAACAGCATGGACGGTGCAGCAGGTAGTGTGGCAAATGCTGATGTTTAATCACCAGCCCATTCAATCTTGTTCTGTGTGTGTGTGGATATTGCAATAGTAAAACGGGATCCTGCTTGCTGTTGCTGGAGGCATAGTGCTGCGAAATCAAGGGGAAACCCACTTTGTGGTAGTGAGTCCTTCACAGCAATCCCTCTTTGTTGGTTTAGCAATTTGAATGAGATGAGGCAGGATTGTCGCTCCCCTGTGTCAACCTTCTATTAAGCATTGATCCCTTCCTTCCCCTTCTCAGCAGGGAGGGAATGATCCATGGAGGGCAGGGTGAAACCAAATTGATGGGCAGTTTCAAGGAGCTTCTGGGTGGTGGCATGTTATGTATGATTATGATTGGGGAATATTTAAGATGCCTTTTGGATGAGGTTTAAATATAGTGGGAGAAATTACTCTTGTGTCTTTGAGGATGCTCCTGCTCATTAGCACTTAGGTGTTACAAGAAGTCCTACAAAATCCTTTTCTTTGTGCTGGTTAACACTGGGCAGTGCTCTTTGTGTTCTACCGCTAAGAGTATTTGGTATCCCGGACACTTGTAATGTTCTTGCTTTTAGGACAATAATAAGAGTAAAACCAAGTTATTCACATGTTTTGTTAACCCTTTGTTGTTAAAATATGAAGAAGCTTTACATAGGGACAGGATTATGGTCTAAGAATCCTCCACTGAGCTGCCAGATGTTGTTCCTCAACTTGGGCAGTGCTGTGGCAACCACTGGTGGTAGCTGTATGCTCACTGGTGAATGGCAGTTCTCCTTCCTCCATCCCAGTTCATCTGGGGAGGGCTGTCTAAAGTGTTTTACTTGGAATTACCATCCAGGCAGTTTAGAAATGAAGCTTTCTTCATTTCAAATGACGAACCAGAGGGTACCAAGTGTGTTATGGACTGTGGAGGTGCAGAGCTCTGAGCAGGCCTGGAGAGGTTTTTCCCCTGTGTCCTGATAACCAGTTATTCAGAAACACAATAAACGAGTATCTCTGTGAAGTGGTTTGGAAAGAAGCCTGGTTTTGCTTTGGTCTCTTTAATGAAAGCAACTCTTCCTAACTTTTCTGTGTTCTCTCCATCTGTTGAAGAAGGAAACCTGCTTCATCCTGGTATTTCTGCTCCATAGAGGGCTGCTCGTCCCTGTCTGTGTCCCAGCTCAACAGGGTGGACTCCAGTGCTGCAGAAAGATGCTGAAATAGGAGCAAAAGGCTTTGCCAGTAAATGACTTAAAAGTGTGCAGCTGGAAAAGGGAGGGGGAAAGGGCTCCAGCAGTGCGTGGAGGGAGGAACAAATGCAACACTACAAAGGTCACAGGATACAGAAATGGTGTTTGGATGGAAACTCAACTTGCTATGAATGAAACTGCTCTCTCGTGTTTTCCCCCTGGAGCTGAATGGCTAAAAACTGGATACTCCTTGTTCTGCTTCTTTCTTTTTATCATTTTCTGGCCCTTGGGAGCTTCTGTGAGTTGTGCTGTAGGATTGAAAAACCTGGGAGATGAAGGATGGGCAGCACCCACACATGCTGAGAGAAGCTTAAATGCATGAATCTCTGCTGGGTTAATCAGAGCTGTGCCGTGATTAGCTCTTGGTGACTCTGGTACCAGTCTTTGCAAGTCAAAGCTTTGTCTGTGCTAAATGTGAAGTTTCTTAGCGGGGAACTTACTACGTGACCAGAGATGTGTGCACTGCTGAGCAAGGCTGTTGGATGCGCGCAGAACTTGGGCTGAGCACCCCTTGGAGCAGGCTCTTGGACCCCTTGAGTGTTGATTTAATTTCCTGTGTGCTGTGAAGTCTTGTTACTGAATGCTGAACTGCCTTTTCTTCCTCCATGTGCTCTTATCCCATCCAGATTGCCTGTATTTTCTCTGAGGTTGGTTTGATCTTGTATCAACCCATATGCTCTTGTTATCTTCCATTGTATGATTAATTTCTGCCTGTAATGATAAAATGCTTCACCCAGAAGTGTAAGAGAAATCCTTTTATTTAGCCTGGTTGCTCAATGCCAAACGCATTCATACTCATTGTCTTCATACTTATCTTTACTTAGGCTTTAGATCAAATCATTTCCCCCATGCCCATGGGAATGTGCTTGTCAGAAGCCAGCTGTGAAGGGCTGTTTCCATCCATTAATTTCCATCTTTGCTTCCATCATTAATTTCCACCTTTCTTTCTGCTTAGAAATCTTGGCTACAAATGCACCCCCCAGGGTGCCCCCAGAGGTGTGGGACAGTAGGTTCATTTCAGATTTAAAGCAAAGGAACCAATTCTGGTGCTGGCCTCTGTGGAAAATCTCTGTAGGTACAGTCCTATGGCCTGAAAGCAGTGACAGCCATTGCTAGGGAATGAGAAAGTATTTTCTTTTGGATTTTCCTTTTATTTTGTCTTGAAACTTCAAGGTGTTTTGTAGAGCAGATGGAGTCACAGAATAGTCAGGGTTGGAAAGGACTTTCAGATCATCCAGCTGGTTCCAACCCTGCCAGGAGCAGGGCCGCCTCACACTAGACCATGTCACCCAAGGCTCTGCCTGACCCGGCCTCGAACACTGCCTTGAACACTTGGTCATTCCTGCTGTGATTTGTCAGTCTGACTGTTACTGATGAGTTTCTGGCTTAAAGGAGCACCCAGGTAGGAGATGACGCAGTCCTACAGTCTTGGAGGAGAGAAGACTCCATCAGGATTTTGGGAAGGAGCTTGAGATTCCCAGAGCAGCATGTATGGAGCAGATGAGATGCGTGGTGTTTCTCTGCTGCTGGGGGTTCCTCCAGAAAGCAGCAGTTGTAACTTATGCAGTTCCATAATAAACACTTACTGGAAGCGGAGGGAGGAGCTGTAATTTTCTCCCGGCTCTGTTGCCTTCTCGAGCTCACTCGCATCGTTTCAGTGGTTTTATGATTAGACTTCATGCAAATAGTTCTCATTCATCCCCACCCTCTACCAAAGGCAGAGCAGCACAACCAGCTGCTATGGTTGGGATGAAAGTGCTGCTAATTTGCTGTTACCTTGAGTTGGAGGATTCAGGCACTGGTGAAGAGTTTGCTGTTGTCTGCGTTGTAAGAAGTTATTTCTATGTTGACTATGTATTAGTTCTTAAAGATCAATGCCTCTCCTTTGAAGAAGGAGGTTGCTTTGAGATCTTACACAGAGAGGTGCATGCAGAGGGTGATGGCTGCATCTGTCTGTAGGAAAGAGTAAGTTGCTTTATAGTTGGAGGTTTTGGGCTGTTGTGGAAAGGTTACGCTGTGTTTACAGAGCTGCTTTGAGTCTTTGACAGCAATAAGAATAAATGCAAGTCTCTGCACTAAGGGCTCAGGATGCACAAGGAAAACGGGTTCCTTTTCCTTCCCCGCCTCCTTTTTGCTCGCTGCTTCTAGTCATGTGCCTCTCAAAGCTTATTTTGTTCACAAACCAGAGATGCCCCTGAAGCCTTGCTGCTTGTGCTTCTAGCTTATGGCAGTGGTATTAAAACCTGTTGACTGTGAACTTCCCAGAGCACAGGTGTGCTCAGTTCTGTCACAGTGATTTTTATCACTTATGTGGAAAGTTCTTCAGGATTTAGATGAGGTCTTAGGAAGGAATTCTTCCCTTTGAGGGTGCTGAGGTGCTGGCACAGGGTACCCAGAGAAGCTGTGGCTGCCCCATCCCTGGCAGTGTTCAAGGCCGGGTTGGATGGCGCTTGGAGCATCCTGGTCCAGTGGAAGGTATCTTCTGCCAGAAAGCGCATCTCAGTCTCCCTTCTGGCAGGATGAAGCCATTCCCTCTTGTCCTGTAAAAACCAATTCAGCTGGTTTGGTCAAAACCATTTCCACGAATGAGTCAAAGTTTGTGCAGTCCAGATGTGGATTCTCAGGTACCTGAAATGTGTCCCTGCATTTGACTTTCTCCCTTCTCTTTTCTTCCTCCCTGACTTCTGCCATTGGGAAATGCTTTGGGTAGTAAGGAGGAAGTCGGTGCTTCCCTGAAGTTTCTGAGCACAAACAAGCAGGTTTGCTATTTTAAGTGCCAGGGTTTTTATGATGCTTTGAAAGTTCTTTTTGCTCCACTGGGATTGAATCTTGAATGAATGTTTTCTTTAAGATATATTTTTAGGAGTTAAAGGCTTATGTGAACTTCAGTGCTGGCAAAGATACTTGATTGCCAGTCCTGCATGTCAAATATAGACTTTACAGGTTTGAAATCTTGGAGCTTCCCAGAAGAGGGGCTGGTTGAGAACATGCTCTTTGCATTGTCTCTTGTGCTGGGGTTTTGGTGATGCTTCCCTATGTCTGTGTGAAATAGTTCGTGCTGGAGCAAACCTGCCCTGTTCCTGAGGTCGGGCTTCAGAGTGTTGTGAAGGTTCTGAGTTTAAATAGCACACAGTTTGTGGACACTGAATATTTCAGTGGTTGAGCAAGCAGGAAACACTTGTCAGGGATGATTCCCTGCCCTCTTCTTGTGTTTAATGTGCTCTGGTTCTTTCAAGGGGACTCACTTGGTCCCAGGGGATGCCTGGTTTGTGTTTGTGGGGAAGAGGGGCTGTGCCAGAGCAGAGCCCTCCTCCTTGGTTTTAGTGCATGGTGCTGGGAACTGACCCTTGTTTCTGACCCAGTTCTTTTGTCCAGCAAGAGAAGGGCTGGGAGGCGGCTGTGAGCTCCTGTCAGGATGTTTCCAGGAAGCTTTCTCCATGCTCCCAAATGCTGAGAAGCCCCATGAAGCTGTTCATGCTGGGTTGTGTTATTGTCTTGTCAGCTGGGACTAGAATAGACAGAGACCAAGCAATTGGATGTGTTTGAGGAAAGGAGAATGTGTCAAGAGTGAAGGAAAATCCGGTTTGCCTCCTTGGTAATGAAGGTGGGCTTGAACTAGGGCAGCGCCTGGTCCTTGGGGATCTTGCTTCGTGCTGGAGTGTGGTTTGAGGTTGGACTCTTCACGCTAACATGTTTCACATGTAGCACGCTAACATGTTTCTGTGTAGCAGTGACAGTGGGTATGCCTGTTATTAGTGATGGCAAACTGGTTAATAGTGTGGTTACTCTAAATAAACAGTGCAGGCTGTGTCCTTCCGTGCCTAAGTTAATATTTTCATGCACCTACTATTAACTTCCTGATGTGGGGGGTTAATTGTAGTTCTTTTGCCCAGCTTTTTTATGCACTGGTTCTGGTGCCATCCGCTCACCCCTTCAGAGAGTTTTAACAGTGAGCAGTGGCTCATCCCTAGGAAATGCCAAGGCTCATGGCTTGAACTCATCTTTTATCAAGCCAAACAACTTCCTGATGGCCTTACTGCTGTCATTCTGATTTGGATAGAGGTTAGTTTCAGTTGTCTCCTGTTGGCAGGGTTGTTTTCAATGAAGTGGGAAGTCCAGTGAATGCAGTAGGTGGAGAGGAGCTGGGTGTCTGTGAGTCGACTTTTGGGGATGGTTTTCTCCTTTGCTTGATAAAAGCTTCCTTAATTATGTTTTTCTCTAAGATTCTGTCCATATGCAGAAAGCTGCAAATGGGGAGTACGTCAAACGTAGTTTAATGAGGGAGAAGTCAGTGTGGGTGACTCAACCTTCATCTTCTTTAGGTCCTGATTCAAATTCCTTCCCTGTTTGCAGCAATTGAAATGTTACCAACTGTTCCCACTGTCGGGAGTGACTCCTGTCTCCAGGAGGGATTATTGCACCCCGCTGCCGGGGGTGGTGGGCTCCGGCTCCTCCTGGCAGCTCCGGCGGGGAAGCGGGAGCCTGGATGGGAAGTGGGAGGATGAATCACACTCTGCTCCTCTGGACCCAGATTGGAGCTGGGAGGAGCTTTTGGCTCTGTGGCCGCAGATAGAAGAAAATCTGTGTTGGGTTTTTGCCCTGTGTCCAACCTGGCCTTGACCACTGCCAGGGATGGGGCAGCAGCAGCTCCTCTGGGCACCCTGTGCCAGCGCCTCAGCACCCTTCCAGGGAAGAGCTTCTGCCCAAGAGCTCGTCTCAGTCTCCCCGCTGGCAGTTAAAGCCATTCCCCTCTCCTGTCCCTCCATCCCTTGGCCAAAGCCCCTCTCCAGGTTTCCTGCAGCCCCTTCAGGCACTGGAGCTGCTCTCAGGTCTCCCTTCAGGAGCCTTCTCCTCTCCAGGCTGCCCCAGCCCCGCTCTCAGCCTGGCTCCAGAGCAGAGCTGCTCCGGCCCTCGCAGCATCTCCGTGGCCTCCTCTGGACTTGCTCCAAAAGGTCCATATCCCTATGTTGGAGACCCCAGCACAGAAATGCAGGGCAGTGTATGTGTGTGTCTCATGGGAGCAGAGGGGGAGAATCCCCTCCCTTCATGAGCTGGTCATGACCCTTCTGAAGGGATGAAGCTGTCTGAACAGTCAGATCTTTGCTGTATGCGCTGGTCCAGCGCTGAGTAAGGCCTTAGCGAACAAAAGCTGACAAAAAAAGGGCATTTTCCTTTCTTAGCTACTCATATTTAATACTTGTATTAACATTCTACTTGCTTGTGGTTGTCAGTGGAAACGATCAGATGTGGAAGTTCAGATTCTTTTCTATAATAGAAAACCAGAAACATGTTGCAGTTTGCCTTTGAGAATCATAGAAGGGTTTGGGTTGGAAATGACCCTAAGATCATCCAGCTCCAACCCCTGCCATGGGGACACCTCACACTAGGCCATGTCACCCAAGGCTCTGTGCAGCCTGGCCTTTGGAAATAACCAAGGACGTCTCCCAAATCCAATTGTATCCACCTCTTGGCAAACCACACTTATAAAAGGAGGCAGAAACACGTTTCCTTCCCCACACGCATCCATCCCTGTGTGGATGCAGAGAAAACCGCAGACCCCCTCAGCTCAACTGCTTCAAACCCATTTCAGACTCTTTATTGGGAAACCAAGAACTCGCTCAATCACTCACAGCATCTCGCCTGTTATTCAAACACATTTAATAACCAAAGAGAACCGGTAGCAAAGGGCACTGACACAAACTGTACAAAACCTCCGGGTTCGCAGGTAAAGGTGAGGAGCCCACGGCCCAGCGC
>JANRGW010003310.1:0-34403 GCA_024733675.1 Psilopsiagon aymara
TGACCCAAACTGACCAAAGAGGTATTCCATACCATAGCACGTCATGCCCAGGATGCAGAAGCAGAGAGCAGAGACCCGGAAGGGTGGTGGGGGTGCACTGGCTTGGTCGGGCTGGGTATATGTGGTGAGCTGTTGTATTCTCTTCCTTTGTACTTCTCTTGTCATTATTATTATTGGAGGTAGCAGTAGTGGTTTGTGTTATACTTTAGTTTCTAAACTGTTCTTATGTCAACCTGTGGGAGTTGCATTCTTTTGATTTTCCATGTAGCAAACTGAGTGGCTGATTTACGGCCTAAACCACGACAAACTGACAAAGCTTGTCCATGTCCATTGGCTTCCATTTCATTCACATGGTTAAATTAAAAATAATCCAGCACATGATCTTTCGGAAAAATTATACTTCCTTCTTTATTCTGATGATAGCAGATAAACACTGATTTTCAGAATCTCTTCTGGCTGGAGTAATAGTGAAGTAATGAGTTACATCCTGTGCCAAAAAGGGGGATTGCAGCTTTCAATCCAAGTAAGAGACACATAAGCATCACCAGATGCCTTCAACAGAGAGAGCACTACACTGTGCAAGAGAGAATGATAAAATGGTTTGTGTTAGAAGAGATCTTAAAGATCATCTAATTCCAGCCCTCCTGCCAAGGACAAGTTTGCCTTTCACTAGACCAGGCTGCTCAAAGCCCTGTCCAACCAGGCCTTGAACACATCCAGGGATGGGGCACTGACAGCTTCTCTGGGCAACCTGTTCCAGTGCTTCATCAGCTGCATGGTAAATGATTTCTTCCTTGTATCAAATCAAAGTCTACTCTCTTTCAGTTCAAAACCATTACCCCTCCTCTTATCACAGCAGGGGTTGATAAAAGCCTCTCTCCACCTTATTTAAAAGCCCCCTTTAGTATTGAAAAGCTGCAATTAAATCTCCCTGAAGAGTTCTCCAGGCTGAACAATTCTAACTCCAACTCTCTCAGCTTCTCTTCATAGAAGAGGTGTTTCAGACCTCTGAACTGTCAATTATATTTGACTTAAATTTTAACCACCTTAACCTGGCTATCCTTTAGCTATCTCTTCCATGGTGGTAATATGAACCAAACTTGTTGAACTAATCTGTTTTTCTCTATAATAACATTTTAATCATAGAGCTTTAACTTCTGTTATTACTGCTTGAAGTCATCTTCCTTGGAATAAGAGATATCTTTAAATTTAGACTGATGAAATTTGACCTATAGTATGAACATGTACATTTGAGCTACTCTAGGCTAACCTTACAGTAAGTGAAAGAATGCCAAGTTATTAAAGAGGTTGTAGAGTTTAACTCATCTACAGTAGGTAGGTGAAACAGTTCAGATGAACAATATGCTTAGGGACATGGTGTGGTGGTGGACTTGGCATTTAGGTTTACAGGTGCACTCAGTGATTTTGAGGGTCATTTCAAACCTAAATAATTCTATGATTCTAGAATTTCCTGCTTCCCCTTATTGAATTCAAGTAAGTTTGGGGCCCTCTTGCTCAATTCTGCACGTCTGCATTTTAGACATTTATAGACAACCAAATAAATTCCACCCATCATGTCTGTATTTCAAGAATATTGCAGATGCCTCCTTTATGTACATAACATATATCTACTACCATTTACATTATATTTGACTTCAGGAGACACTTTTACTTCATTTGATACTTAATTTGGACATACAGATGAAAAACATCAGTTATTTAAGAGGAATTTTAAAGGTAATCTGAAACATATCAAAGTGAGACATAATGCACAATCACTATGTGAAATGCAGGGCAGCAATTAGACAACAGTGGCTTAGAGATCCTCTAACCCCAGTGATTTGCTACTCAGGTGCTCCAAATCAGTCAATTCCCCTGGTCCTTCTTAGTGATGTGGCATGTGCTAAGACAGTGACAAACATAATCATTACTGATTAATCATTACAGATTACTGTGAACTGTCTTCACATTTTAGGTAAACAGTCTTAGGTATGTAGAAAGGCACAAAAATCTTCCAAATCAACACAACTCCTTATTTCACTCCCTTACTTTAACGCAGCATTTTTCATTAGTTCCACATTTGAGATCTTAGATCAGTCTCATGAATCAGAAGCAAAGTTCCTTCATTAGTATTACCCCTAGAACTTTTATATAGCTGTAAACTATTAAATACACATATGTACAAATTTATGTGAAGATCTGTGTAAAATGAAACATAAGTTAAAACTCTGGAATAATTTGACAAGAGTTGTAACTGTAGATAAATTTAAATCATAGAATCAGAATAGTTACGGTTGGAAAGGACTTTAAGATCATCTAGTTTCAATCCTCCTGCCATGGGCAGGGGCAGTGTCTATTCTGATTTTCTATATTCAGGTTTTTTCTGCCTCTTACTAATGGGAAGCCCTATATCTTGACCAAAAAACAAAACAAAACACAAAACCAAAGCAACCCAAAACAGACACACCTAAAGTATTCTAACTGCAGCATGCTTTTGTGGACAACTAAAACACCACAAGGGGCTGTAAAAGCCATAAGCAAGCAATGCTTTTGTAATTAATCGATATAAAGCATACATTTCCCCTCAGAGACTGATGTTATAACCAAACTAAAGAACACAGTAATTAAAAAAAAAATTAATAATCCACAATGTATACACACAGAGAAAAAAACCCCACATATCCCCAACTTCTACTGACTGCAAGATGGACAGTGGATACAATGCTCAGCAGTTAAAAACCATGAAATAGGATGAGTATATAATAAATAGGGCTGCAACCATATAAATAAAACATCAAGAAGTCAGACCAAAGCACTCTAAGTTGTGGAGAAATCCATAGCACAAAAGCCACCAAAATGCCTTATGAATTTCAAAATCAGCCAGAAAATACTGTGACAAAACAAACTTCCTTCCTTAAGCTTAAATCTAAGAAAAGGACTAAAAATGACATGAAAAAAAAATAAATAAAAAACCCAACAAAACAGTTCTTTACACAAGAGAAGGAATAAATATCAGCAATCAGTTCTTTACACAAGAGAAGGAATAAATATCAGCAATCAGTGATGTGTGTTACGTTAGAAAATGAAAGCATAATGTTCATTACAAAACAGAATTCTAAATCAATTACACCATTACTGCTGTTCCATTAATTGCCTAAGATGAAGTATGCAAGAATTATCGAGATGCTACACTCAAGAAATAATTTTATTTTTTTTCCCCCAATCTAAAAGAGCACAAACAAGATGGGTATTTTGAAACCTGATGAAAATTAGGCCAGTCAGAGTGGTATAAACTTGGATTTAAATGATTATATTACTACTTCGATTTCTATTTGTGTTTGATATCCAAATGATTTATTATACATCTTTAAAAATACACAAATAACAATTATGTTGAAATACTGTCCATATACCAAAAATCATTGACTTAAAATTTGTGTTTTCTTTTGCAATTGCAAGTAAAGCCTGACTGCTTTTATCTTTCAAGTTTGCTAAAGACATGCGCTGTTTTCTCTAACAAGGTCTATAGGATTTTGACATATAGTCATTAAACCGGTATTTCAGTAACCCACTTGAATCGCTGCAAGTTGAACTATCCTGGGCTATCGATTTAGCAATGAACTGTACTAGTCTCACCTTTCCAATGACCTTTCCTAACACTAAATGATTATTTTATACCTAAGTACAACACATTCCCCGGAAAGAAAAAAAGGAAGAAAGAGCAGCTAATAAAAAGCACAATGAAGCAGTAAAAAAATCTACAGTACCTGGCTGTTGTACATGAAAGGACAGCAATATTTTTCATCATGTAAAAAGGTATGTCAGATAACTTTCATAGGCTTCTCTGCCAAAGGCACACTGAAGGAGAAGACAGATATGGAAAAGAAAATGAGCTATCATAACTGGGCAAATTTTAGCCTGAAAATTGTCACAATAACAAGTCACAAATAGATTAAAATTAGTAGGCGCTCCTGGAAGTCATCTAGGCTGCTTAAAGGAAGATTATCTTCCACCCTGGACCAGCCTCATAAGAGCTATGTCTGGCCCAGTCCTGTCAGTGTCTGGGAGGTTTTTCCAATCACTAACACTCTCATCGTGTAGAATCTTACCCATCTTGTCCAGTTAAGGCTTTCCCTGTGGCTTTTTTCACCTGTCATTTCATTGTGCATCTATAAAGAAAGCATGGCTGTCTTCCCTCTAAATGCCTTTAAATGGGAAGACATTAACTAGATGCCTAACCTTCCTTTCCCCAGTATGAACAAAACCCTGACACCTTGACCTCTCTTCCTTCAGCATGCACTCCTACCCTTAATCATCTTGGCAGCCCTTCAAAGGCTTCTCCAACATGTCAGAATCTCTTCTGCACTAACAAGTCCAAAAATTGGTCTTGGTGCATAACAAATGGAATAGCAGGGAACCCTTGTGGTAAAGGTATTCAACCACACAGTGGACTGTAGTAGCAACACTGCAACCAGGGGAGTAGAAGGATTTGATTTTTCCCCTCTCTCTAGCACTTGTGAGACCACACCTTGAGTACTGGCTGCAGCAGTAGACTCCCTAGTTCAAGGACAACATTGACGTACTTGGACAAGTATGATATGGTGAGATGCATGATGGTTGAGGAAAGAATAAGAACCTTTTTCCCTGCCCTTAAAAACAGAAGACTAGGAAAGACCATACTGCCCTCTTTAATGGAAGGAAATAGAGAAGACGCAGCCAGAGTTTTCTCAGACATTCACAGAACTAGGTCAAGGGACTACAGATATAAAATGCAACACAGGAAAGTCTAACTAGCTAGAGGGAAAAAAAAATATACCATGAGAGTGATCAAATACAGGAAGACTGCAGAATTTCAACCCTTAGAAATATTTGAAACTTGGTGCAGCAAAACCTGCAGAGTCTAATCTCACTGGACCTGCTGTGAGCAAAATGTTGCACAAAAGGAACACCCTCCCAACCCTAAATAAGTCAGTGTTTCAAGGTGTGATGCAAATTATAGGAAAAGCTTGTACATATATAAGCTAGCAACATTTCTCATAGGCCTGAATATGTATCAAAGCAAAATTTAAAAACAAAGATCAAAGAATACTAGGTAGTTCACTGACTGTTTCTTTACCAATGTCAGGTTACTATCTTCCAAGCAAATGACTCATCTGTGATGGAAATATGCATGTCATGTCACCTACACCAAGTGCTGAAAATGCTCAAGTCTCGTCATCAGCCTATGCTCAGATATTAATTCAAAACATTACATTAAAAAAAAAAAAAAACACATACTAAAACCTGATAAATGTAAACTCAGTTTCTTGGAAGAACTGGTTACCTTAGTTACCCCACATTTTAAAACGGTTTCTGTGCTGCAGCAAGTATTGAATTTTTTGTTACTATACTTTCTTTCACTTCTGCAATCCAGCAAAAGAAACAAACTGAAGTACTTTAATGAATCTACAAGGAAAAACTATTGGGATGTCAGACACTAATATTGGTATCTCTTCACAAACAAAACAAGGATTATTTGAGTTAGGCAATGGGATCTAATAGGCATAAATGTTCAGAATCTGCAGCTGAAGCCAAAGAAGCTTTGCTTAAACATACCAAGCTTACATCCAGACATCCGTTTGTAAATATTAACTGTTCCACATTGAATATTTGGCATTAGTGGATACTTTGGCCTAAAAATCCAACCACTCATACTTTGTCACTTATTATGATAATAATAATGAAAACGGGGATATCACCTTCCATGATTCTCTGAACATAAATTAAGGATTGCGAAGTTTCAAAGTACCACAAAGATAACTGCTAATTAAAAAGGCAGGGCAAAATACAAATTCTGTCTTTAGAGCATGACTTAATACTTCCTAATGAATGAGGAATGGGGTCATGCACAGAGCAATGAAAAGAAAATAATTAGCACATACTCTTGGAACTCTGTCCATCCTATAAAATAAAGGAGAAAGTTTCCATGAAAGCATTACGTACTTACAGAATTACAAATTATACATAAACACAAGCAGAAGAGATGTGATATAAAGTAATACAGCTAGTCTTATTTCTGGTATTTTTTAATTCTAAAATCCTTAATTATATTATTTTTTTTACCAGAGTGGTTAAAAAGTTTCTATTACACTCTTCCATTTTACTAATACCATTTATCTATCTAGCAAAATAGATTTCATAACATGACAATTCAGCAACACCTACTCTGCTTACTTTTCGCACTGATTCTCTACTATCTGGGACCTGTTTTTATTGCAAGAACCCCAAACTAATTAAGATACAGACTGCAGGCAGAACACGCATTAATACTGCCTCTCATTTTCTCAGAATTCCAGACTAATATTGCCCTACTGCCTTTCAATCTTTTTCACAGTTTGAAGTAATACTAATTTCCAGCTGGCACATGCTTTATTCACAAATATTTAACGATTCAGGCCAAATGCTTTGAAATCTTACCAGATGAAAAATTTAGTATTTCTCGGCAGTATCTTCTACAATCCTGCAAGCAGTAGACTGCCTCCTTTTCTATTTTCTATGTAGCTTTCTTATAAATGAAGTTATTTGAGGAATCATCTAGAGGTGGCTCAAGCAAGCATTTTAAATTTCATTTAAATGCTGATGTCTTGAAAAAATTACTTTACTTTCCAACTGAACTTGTTAAAAATTTTAAGATTAATCAAGACATATTTTCTCTAAAATTAGTTTAGAATCAAAAGAAATTATTTCTATAAACCAGTTCTATAATATATCTATAATTCTAAACTAGCATCTAGAAATTGTTTCTATAAATTGAATTTCTTTAACTGTTTCTATAACCTGCATTAGAATATATATTGCTTATGCAAAAAAATATATCTTCCAATAATGCTTTAAGAAATTATGTTCCTAAAATATGTATTTATTACAGACTTATAGCTTAAAATAAATTCTCTGTTGCAGACAATTTCATTACTGAAAAAAAATAAAATTCTTAAAATATACTGTAGCCCTTGCATAGTTTTGGTTTGGTTTCTTTTTTTTCCCTAAACCTTTTAAACAACAGAAGTGTGTCTGAGCAAAACAAGGCTGTGAGCATCTCTACAGTAGATACAAAGAGGTAATAAGATCTCTCACAGGTAATAATTGCCAAAATAGGTAAGAGGTACAAAAGGAAACTAACTTTTTTAAAAATAATTTTAATCTAATCTGCAGAAATACTAGAACCATAATTACAGTGTTAACAAATAGTATAAAAAGACCAGAATTAAATTTACTTGACTGTCTTAATGATGCTTCATCCAAATATATTCAAATGTCACATTTAATCATAATATTTAATTTTCCTTAATACTCAGCTTGACATCTAAAACCTCTTTATCCTATGTTACTAATACCATATCAACCCATCTTTCGTTTTCATACAGTTAACATTATGAAGATAAGCAAGCCCATAAAAAATCACTCACAGATGTAAGTTTCAGATTAACAGTACTATTACCAAAACATAACAGTTTCGGGTGTTTATGTAATCCCAAGTACTTCCAGTGTTTTTCCTTTTCAAATTTTAATTATTATTTCCAAGTTCTACAAACAGGATCTGAATATATTTAATGTGAAAGTGTACTTATACTGCTCAAATCTTGGTTCTGAAACCCTGGGGCCAGGGGTGCAGGGAGAAGAAGGAAATAGGTGGAGAGAAAATGGGAATACAGAAAAATATATGGCCTAAACCTGTACTTGTAGTTGCAAACCGGAAACAAGTGGTAGTTAACCCAGTAAAGTTTGGGGATCACCATTTCAGATTCTGAAGCCAGAAATCACTTGTGGTTCATTCAATGTCATATACAAAAAAAAAAAAAAAAAAAAAAAAAAAAAAAGGTATAGTTTAAAGTATTTGTTAATTCAACAGAGTAATAAATAAGATCCAAAATGCCACGAGGGGCTGTCTAGGAAATACTGCTTCTTCACTGATATTTCAGAGGTTGTGAAGCAAGAAACAAAAGTTTATGCACTAGTAATGTGTCCACTGATGTAATAAGCTATCTGAATTCTAATACATGATGCCACTGTGGGAATATTAGACAGACACTACGTAGATAAACATTTGGCTGAAGAGTGCATTTAGAAGTTAATAACTCACAGCAGTTACTGGAGAACTACACTGAGCACTCACAACTGTGTAAAATAATTATACAATTCACACACTCATTTTTGTTTCCAACATTAACATTCAAAAATTATACCCCTTTTTGCCCTGATTTGAGTGCCCAGAATTACATTACACAGGCAAGGTACAAATTATAGAATTTAGCCTGACTCAAATTTTTAGAAACCCTGTCTTCTAGATGTGCTTTCTTTTAAAAGTTTAAATCACAGAATCATAGAACCATTGAATGGTTTGGATCTGATGCGACATTGAAGCTTATCTAGTTCCAACCCTCCTGCAGCAGGCAGGGACACCTTCCACTTGACCAGGTTGCTCCAACCCACATCCAACCTGGCCTTGAACACTTCCAGGGATGGGGCAGGCATAACTTCTCCAGGCAACTTGTGCCAGTGCCTCACTACCCTCATAGTGAAGACTTTTTTCCTGATGTCTAAACTAAATCTCCCTTCTGCAAGTTTTTAAGCCATTCTCCCTTGCCCTGTCACTACATGCCCTTGTGAAAAGTCTCTCTCCAACTTTCTTGTAGGCCTCCTTAGGTACTGGAAGGCTTTTGTAACCTGACTCAATACTTCCTAAAAGATCATTTGTTTCACTGAAAGTCCACAGAACCCTATAAACTCAAAAGACAATTAGTTTATTGGTTAATTTATTAATCACTGAATGAAAACTCTGATTTGAGGTGCCTTAACAACGCATTTTGTTATTTACAGAAATCTTGCAGAATAATATTAGCATGTATTCTCTGAAGAAAGAGGGTATCATAGAGCTTCAAAATGAAAAGAAAATCTCATAAAAAATTAATGAACTAGCTGGATTTCAATTCCCATGCATGATAAAGCAGGTGCAATTTGCTATTCATGACAATTCACTTTTAGATCAAATACCAAATCCTTTCAATTGTACTTGTAAACAAATAATAAATGAACAGCATATTCTCACAATTTGTAATTTAAAAGAAAATAATTGATTTTTAGGATTTCCCTGCCAAGAAAACATTTGCTAAATCAAATTTTTAAGTCAGCCAAACAGAACTGTGATTAGGTAGGTGAGGAAGATAAATCTCTGCAGTTTGTCACTGTACTTCTTTAATGTCTCAGAATTAGTTTGCAAACCCAAAACGTTGGAAAGCAAAAAAAAAAAAAAAAAAATAAAAATAAAATGTGTATTTATTTATTTTTCAGCACTGCTCAAACTTCTGACTCCAAGATCACACGTGTGACTTTCTATGTTCCAAGCGCACACTGCCTGCTCATGTTGAGTTTCTCATCAACGAAAATCTCTAATTCTCCTCAGGGCTGCTATCAATACATTCCCCACCCAGACTGTAGTTGTGCTAGGGATTGCCCCAATCCAGGAGCAGGACCTTGCATTTGGTTGTGTTGATTTTCAGGAGATTTGCACTGGCCCATCCTTCAACCCTGTCAAGGTCCCTCTGTATGGCATCCCTTCCCTCCAGGGTTTTATCCCACAGCACTTCACCAAGCAGATCCCTCCAGAGGCCAAAGTCCTTTCCCCTGAAGTCCAGTGTAGCAGGCTTGAACAATCCTCCTCAAGGCCATAAAGTTCTCCAACTCCACCATTTCGTGATCACTATAGCCCAGGCTCCCCCTCAAGACTCACATTCCTCACTAGCCTCTCCCTGTTGGTGGAGACAAGGTCTAGCATAGCCGCTTTCCTCATTGGTTCATCTATAACTTGGAGAAGCAAGTTATCACCGTGCATCTTCTGGATTGCTCGTGCATTGCTGTGCTGTCCCTCCAACAGATACCACGGTGGCTGAAGACCCCTATGAGGACCAGGGCTTGTGAACATGAGGCCACACCTATCTGTCTATAGAAGGCCTCATCCACTTGGTCTTCCTGATCTGCTGGCCTGTAACAGACCCACACTGTAAAGTCTCCTGTCCCTGCCCTCTCTTTCATTCCCAGGTGAGGCTCTGTGCACTCCAGCTGGTCACTGACGTAGAGGGAAACACCCCCTCCTCGTCTCCCCATTCTGTCTTTCCTGAACGATCTGTATCCTTTTGTTCCAACACTCCAGTCATAGGAGACTTCTCACCACATCTCCATGATGCCAAGTGGTCATAGCCCTTCAGGCACGTGCATACCTCTAATTCTTCTTTCTTGTTCTCCATGCTACATGCATTGGCGGAGAGGCATTTCAGTTGGGCTCTTGACAATGCTGGGAAGTCCTTTGAGCTGCTCATCACGTGTTCCCTTGCTGATTTATGATACATCTCCAGGCTCTCAGCATCTCTTACTAGCACCAGCATCAGACAGGTAGGAATGGGATGGATTGAGGTTCCCTTCTGCTGGCAACTTTAGTTTAAAGACTTCTTCATCTGCTTGGCAAGCCTATGACTGAAGATGCTCCTCCCTTTCTCTGTGAGGTGGACCTTATCAGTCCCCAGCAAACCAGGTTTCTCAAATAATGAATAATAAATAGAAAAATACTGCATAAATACTCTACCATACCAGATGGCCATCCTCTATAAAGTAAAATACTGATCTGTCCTTTCCTTAATTTTGTATCTGTATTCCATAGAAGGGCATCACAAATATTAAGAACAGAAGCTTTACCACAAAAAATTACTCAAATTATAGGATCTTTCTACCTCTAACATGTTTCTTTCAGTACATGGCAGCTCTAATATTCTGTCACTGAAGGCCAAATGAAAATCACATGACAGTAACCTGCAGCTTCCTTGCCAGTTTCTAATATAAAAAGAAACCAGAAATCTTCCAAAATGCATAGGCCACACTCAAAGTACTTGAGCTGTAAGTTACTGGTTTTAATGCATATATTGAATATTTTTTCACTTGCCTTGCTCATTTTCCTAAAATTGTCCTAAGGAATCAAAACTGAATGCTCAGTTTCAGATTGTACCTTCATTTTCTAGTGGCTGTATTTGTCAGGTATCACAAAATTGAAAAGTCCGTCATCTATTGTACATGTTAATCCTAATCCTATGTTTAAATACAGAGTTTGTATATTAAGAAGGCAGGCATAAGTAAGGAGAGATTAAAAACCAAAGGCAAGTTGAGAGGACAAACTGATTGCCTGAAACCTGGCATATTATAATTAAATTCCTAGATTGGTGAAAGGGTTCAGGGTTCAGGGAGGCTTGATGAGCCACTGAAGAAAAATAAGAAAATAACAGCAGCATCCTAATGCAGGATAACAGCCTGTCTAAAGAATACTAATTCATGAAAATGCCTTCAAAACCAGGTACAGTCAATAAGAGCCAAAGCAATGTTGAAAGCTCAAGAGAAACTAACATCAGCTGCTTTGCATCTGGAACCTGACAGGAGCGTGAAGAGATAGGCTTTAGTTACTCTATCAGCCTTTAGCAGAAAGGTACACTGAGATAGGTTCTGTATCTGTTGTTCTCTGTCCCTGACACTCCCACATAACAGGATACGTACAGTTGATGTCAAAATATAACTACAAGGTAACTCATGGCTGACCATTGTTAGGAGTATGACATAAGGCTATAGGGATCAGGAAACATAAATGAATGCAAGAAACACAAATCTGAATCATCAAAAAGGAATTATGCTGAAACCTGCCAGTAATACTGACTTAGGTTATAACATCATGACGCAAGAAGGTTCAAAAGGAGTTGGTTAAGCTTTAGGGAAGAAAGCAAAACATCTGATTCTAACTGGTGCTGACCACAGTGACTAGCTTGCCAGGAAGAAGTGCTCATTAATGCCAAACAGTAATTTTTAAAGCAGCAATACTGCAAAAATAATCCAGGAAAAATGTTCCATCTTTTGAAGAAGTAGGAGAGTACACCTTTCAACTGAACTAAGGATTTACTTAGGATTTTGCACTTAGCATTTTAATTAACTTTAATTTTTAATGCTTAAATGATTTTAAATGAGAAGACATGATTTCTGCACGGTTGGTTCCTTAGGCCTTTCCTTGCATGATGATCCCAGTCTTTGCTTCTAAATCCCTGCCAGACTATCTGCAATCCACTAGCCACTACAGTAAGGCTTGCATGAGAGATTTGGCCCTTAATGAATACTGCGGGTTAAAGCTGATTCAGGAAGAAAGAAAAAAACAAAACAAAACCCCAAACCCACAAACAAACAAAAAAAATCCTGACAACCACAAACATGTATAGTTTGGAGGTGACAGTGCCTAATATATGACTTTCGTTCTACATTCATTAAACCCATACAGAATACATATGCAGTTATTTATACAGAGACATATGCACACTCAGGGATTCTGAACAGAGGTCCTTTGTTCCCCTACTTCACCACCTTACAATATCTTTACCTGTCTATCAAGGCCCAGGAGAGATATATTAAAGGAACAGATACTATGATAGAGATACTAAGACAGAGATACTATGACAGATTCAATGCAACTTGACTTTTTAGTACTAGAATTTTTATTTTATAACCAATTAAGTAAACCAAAACATTCTAAAGTAGGAAGTCATTCTTCTGAAAAATAAGACTCAATGTGTTTAGACAGTTCCTTCTACATAAAATATACAAGCCTAAGTCAAACACTCCTTACGATTTTACTGGCTTGTTATCACACAACCACTTTGAAAGTATCTAACAAAAACAGAACTCTAAATCTTTCTGTGATAGACAGCACTACAGGAAGCACATCTTAATCAGTATTTCAGTCTAGGAAATAAGTTGCATGCAGCTACAATATACTGTTTTACTGCAAATGCTTACTCAAATTCATGATTTGGTAGAAAAAATTCTACCCCTACCTCTCTTCCTTTGATCTCATGAATAGAATACATTATGCCCATTTTGAAACTGCAGTCAAAAAGCAATCAGACTGGCACAGTTAATAACACGAGCTTCTCCCAATGCATCATTATAGACTAAATAGGAAATTGCATTTTCCTAAATATGAAATCTGCCATTGTTACTCCATCTAAGCTATTCTTCAACTGTGTTTAAGGAAGAGATAAACCTCAGCTTGTATATGTTTTTTGCATGCATCTGGATATGTAGCTATCTAATGCACGTGGTTCAGTTCTATTATTGTAATAACTTTCATTTCCCTTATGAAACCATGAATGCAAACCTGAGACAAAACAGTACCAAATGGGGTTTCTCTACTGTCTGGAAATGTATTTTCACTAAGGCGCAGCTGAGAGCAACTATTTTAAAGAGTCAGTATCTTTGAATTTAAGGTAAAATCATTTAGTCTAAACTTCTTTCAGCAACAATCATGAAGAAACAAACCCCACATTCCCAAAAAGATAAAAATTATACTCAGTGTTCATTTCATATTAATCAAAGATGAAAATAAACTGAAACAGAGATAGTCTGCCACATTTAGGACGAGCAAACATTTCAGGATGACATACACATCTAAAATAGTATGCAACAGTATTCTGTCACATGTATTGCTCGTTTTGAGTATCTCCTACCATGCCAGCACTTAAATCCAAACCAGAAGACTTCAGCACTGTATTTCCTTGCACTAAATTCTCACCTAAATTCTACGTGAAGTCAGAAAGTATCCGGAAATAGTATACACAAAAATTGGCCTCTAAGGGTATATTTATTTTCTTCCTGTGTAAAATTGGCTAAGCTACAAATTTAGCTATATAACTGCTTTAACAATTAAGTCTGAATATTTTGAGGTTACATACAAGTTGGTATACCCCAATAGAAAGCTCTACAGTTTCCATCTTATCATCAGCGCTGCTTTATTTCCAGCGCCTGACACTCCAAGCATTAAGATGTGTCTTCTCACTCTCAAAGGCCCCTTTAGAGAGGTTCAAGTTCCCTATGCTGAAATATTTACAAACCAAACACAGGCCTTCAAATTCTAGCAGGGAGAAAAAAAAAATAAAAAAAAATTCATAAAAAGTGTTTGTGGATGAGCAGTGTTTCAAGCATGATTTTATATGGCCACCGTACTATCACTGGTGTTTTCCAAACCTCACTGGAGATAACACAGGACATTGGACTAAAGTTGTATTGATGTATCATCCACTTCATCATTTTCAAGGGCTAAAGTAAAGCAATCAGACAATTTTAGTAATAAATGTCAAAAAAATCATAGCAGTTCTAGGATTAGTTAGTTAACTGTCTTTCCTCTTCTGTCACAACCTGTCACAAGACTGCTATCAGACACTGTTGCCCTCTTCAGACTCTGGATTCTGGGCAAGGACTCCAGGATTGCCTCATGCATTCTCTCTTCCCTTCTTCCATTCTCCCCCACCCCCACCTAAGAGAAAAACAGTGAATGCTTACAGAAACTATTATCTTAATGAGGAAAGAATATTAGGCTCCAAGAAAGTGGCTAAATTACAGAGGCTGTATGCAAAAACTCCTGGATAGCAACACCTTCGTCTAAATTGCGGGATTTTTCTACAGAAAGAATGGTATTTTTGAAAAAAAAATAGCATTTTTGTCTGTGTTCTCAAACAGATGAAAATCAACGTTATGATAGAAGCTTTCTGTCAAGGTGATCATATACGGTAATGGAATGACTAATTCTTCAATTTAGAATAGATTTCCATTATATAACTTCTGTAAAAGTAGTTATAATTAAAAACTGCACACATAACCACATTGAACCTTATCATATTAAGATACTGACATCTTCTCCGCTCTAGTCTTTGAAATTAAGATACAACAATTCACAGTTCTCACTATGCTGATACTCAGTTGTCCTCAGTTGTCCTCATAAGTCTCTTCTCTCCACTAGCCTTTTGTAGTTACTTCTAAAGCTATTTCCCCAGAGGTTTTAAGATTGAAAACCATAATTTTACCATAATAAAGATGAATTTTCTAAGTTATGAATACCTATTTACAGCCCTGTAAACTACAAGGTAAGTTCCAAATTCACATAATTTTATATGTAGAAACAGCATGACCTTAAAACTCCTGCAAAATGTTAAGAAAATCCCCAAGACCTGAGTTTAGTGCATCGCCTTTCTGTTTCCAAGCAGTGTGTCTACTGCAATCTCTTTCAAACCATTAGTTATCTCTTCAGTGTCTTTTTCATCCTGCTACTTGTTTTCAGTTGTGTTCAGTATTGACTTCTCCATAAAACCACACTTACTATTTTTGGCTAATGAAACCACCAGCAAACAAAATGAGCTACAAAGAAATTAATCTAAATAGACAATTCAGTATCTGTGCCAATTGTTTCTGTTATTTGCCAACTCCTTTACTTAGACCATTGCAAGGGAAGAGTAACATATCTGGTTGACAAGAACTTCTAAAGAACTTCATCTCTAAATAAAATCTGATGCATCTTACTACATTTTTGAAAGCATTTTCTCAAGGAAAAGTTTGAATCATCAGTAAGTTTTTATTTATAATACAGCTTTGAATCATTTTCAAATAGCATTGCTGCTAAATAGAAGTTGAAAGTTTGGGCTTTCTTCCATTCTGTCTGTGGCTCCTACATCAAAATGGCACAGATTTTTATGCCTTGGATTTTTTAATCATTACTATAAACAAGTATTTACCTCAATTATTAAGTCAAAAAATCCATCAATTTCTCCTGCCACAATCACAAAATTCAGTGGTATCACTGGCACACCTCAAATTCCCCCCCCAAAAAAACAACCAACCAAAACCAGAAACTAAAAACCCAACTAAACAAAACTAACCCCCCCTCAACATAGTCAGCTGAGGGGGGACGACACACACCAAAACCAAAAAACAAACACAAACACAACCTTAGAACTTGTAGTGTTCACTGATTACCAACAGCATTCTTTGCAAAAAGAATACTATTTTATCCTATTAAACTTAGCCACTCATACTACTGGACTTCGTCTATTGACTTTTAAGAGGCCAATCCCATACACGCATTTACTTTATTCCAAAATAATACTTTCCCTTTACCTGTGTAACTTAAAACTGATCTAGCTTCAATTCCACGAGGGATTTGTTTGGGTCCCTAAAATAATAAAATGTATGGAAGTGGGATACAAAAATGACTTATCAGGTAAATTCTCTCCTCAGAAATCTGATGAATTTAGTGGATCATAAACATGAAAAATTATGTAGCTCTGTAGCATCTAAATGGGAAAGTTTGTTAGTTTGTTATAAGCCTCCTTTCAAATCCCCGTTATGGTAGAGAATTGTATTTTCATAACAGACTTAAGAATGCAAGCAAAATTACTCTTTAGTGCAAAGACTTGTAAATCTTAACAACTGAATGCACCAGGTTTATTTCCCATTATCCAATTAACCAAAAATATACATCCCCCTATGTCAAGTATGGAACATCCGTGCACTATTAGAAACACTGTCAGTTCACAAAATCATAACCTTGATACTTGTCCTGGGTTACATTCTTTCTATTCTTCTCCCCATTTTCCCCCCACTCCTCCCCCCGGAGTGGAGGGGAAGAAGGAAGGGGAAGTGATTGAGCAAACTGCATGTTTTACAGCTTAAACCACAACAATACTTTTAAGTCTAACTTCTTGTATACTAATTTCAACAAAATGACAGCTATACTAACATACAGATAATACACTCGCATGCAGGAGTATGGAGAAGATTTTATTAACTAGAAGATGCTTCAGACAGGTAGATACTTAAGTCAGGAAGTGGCTTTGATTTTGCAGTATGAAAGCATATTTGCATTAGTCCTTTAATAATTTAAGAATAATGCAAATTTGGATTAGAAGACACAATACAAGTAAGTCTCAGAGTAAAAAGGTTATATTTTCTTCCCATTCAAGTCCTCTGACATTTTTTCTTGCACATGTAAAATAATTTCCACAAGAAGTCATAATAGAACTACAAACCTACATTTCTTTTACTTACTCATAATAAAAGTACAACATTTTACAAAAAAGAAGAAAATGTCACCTTTTTTTAAGAAGAAAAAAAAAAGAATATTATATCAGGCATGACTGGAACTCATAACAGAATACCTATGTTTAGCCAGGAGTAAGTGTCATTCTCTCACTCTTCAGTGTGACAGACATTAACAATAGGGTATTAAAGGCAAGTTTCTAAAATATATAGAGATTTGCTATGGTTTCTCTAAAAGCTCTGACCCACACTATTCAACAATACACTTGAGGAGGAAAATTTGTATTTATTTGCTTATAATTACCATGTTATTAACATTTATGGAGAGCCTTTTGTAGAATTTTTTTACCTTAGGTATCATCAGATTGGTGAATCTCTGGCCACTCTGACAGTACTAGAGCTCACAAGCAGTGAGCACTATGTATCCCCTTACAAATCAGAGTGTGTTAGCAGATCAAGACACGCCATGGAAATGTGTCAGCCTGTCTTGGGCAGACTCATTACAGTGGTGGAAAACACCAATATATAAAGTGACATCAGAATACAAGCTGGTTTAAGTGCAAGTTAAGGAAGCAAACATTGTCTCAAAATTATTAATTTCTCTGTATAGGGCATTTTAAAACTTCCCGCACAGGTTGTCTCTTCTATCCAAATAAAAGCACACACCAATATGGAATATTGTAGTATTTCTCCTAGGAAACCAGAATAGGGTTGGGTTTTTTTTGTCTTTTCTCATATGAAAGAATAAAGTCCAAACAAAACATTAGCAATTTTATTTGTGAGCCACCGCAAGATCTTTTCAAGGAGTGATCTGTTATTCAGGCAATATATGAAATTGCATTAGGCAGTGTTAGGTTTATGGTTGGTCTCTATGATCTTAAGGATCTCTTCTAACCTGAATGATTCTTGCAATTAAATGCAAGAATATATGGAAGAGGCTGACAATATGGGGGCACTGAGATATCCTAAGGCTCTTTGAAAGAGATTGAGTGTGGTCATTAAACCCACAATTTCAGAAAGAGTGACCCAGCAGCCAGAGATCATAATTCTCTTACATGCTCCAGATTCCTGTTTGCAATGAGGAACCACAAGAGCAATTTTCCTGCACTTTTGCCTAATGTGGAATTTCACTAGGACAGTCTTACATATCTTTCTCAAGAGCATTTATGCCTTTCCAAATATTTCTATGACATCTTGCATGAAGGTTTTTAAAGAGAATATTGGTGTTCACACTGAAGTCACAATGCCAAGAAACTATAAAATAGAGTAATCAGGAACCATTCATCCCACAGCCTTGTCTATATATTATCTTGTAAAATGTTGCGGTTTTTAACTCATCCTTTGAGTACTGAGCATGTTTTTGCACAATAGTTTGTGTCAGTACATCTAATTACATGATCAGTGTGAATTCAAGTAGCCACTAAATGCGAATATCTAATTACCTGTGATTTATTCAGCTGCGAATTATGACAGACTCTAGATGAGAAACAGCCCCAGCAATGCATCTGAAAAATCACTCTTTTCTGGAACTAGAAAAAAGTAGCCTGAAAATAAGGTAGTTGTGAAGTAGCAGTACAGTAGTGAAGATGCAGAAAGAAACTGGATTTGTGTAATAGAACTACAAGTAAGGTAGGTAGATGTACAAGGCAGAAGACAAGGACATCTTTCCCTCCAAGGCCTATATAAACTTCTGTGGGGAAAAAAAAATCTACAAAATTACACCACCAAAAAAAAAAAAAAAAAAAAAAAAAATCACCCTCTAAAATCCTAAATAAATCCTAAATAAACTGAATGAGGAACAAGAGCCCTCTATGTCTGAGGCATATACCATTACAAACTTTATCATTACTCTTTCATAACACTTGTTTCTCCCCACCCTTCCAAAAGCAGTTTCCTGTCCACTTCAGTTTTTCAAACAGGATAAAAAAAAAAAAAAAAACAAACCTTTTTTTTAATAGAAGACTGAATATAATTTTTATGCCTTATGCAAATATTTTTGAATCTATATCTGATTAAAAATTGCCATAGAGTTCTTCCACAGAAGGAAAAAAATATCTGTGTGTCTTGAGAAGTAGCATTTTCATCCACAGAAGTATAATGTAAGAATTGAAGAACATTATTCACTGTGGGTTTTGAATCTCAAGAGAAATTCGGGATTGAGTGCAGCAATCCCTAGATTCAGTCTTAAAAGTTTCTGAAGAATGAGCTCATCACATATTTCTGTACATTAAGTCACAGTGCTTCATTTCTGTTATATACAGCCCTTCCAAAAGATAAAAATAAATGAGGTGGAAGATCAGATTTCACAAACATATACTTTGTTCCTGTTGCTTATGACATTAAATGCTCTTTAGGATTAGCTTATGTAAGGTTGATTAAGTATGGCATGCAGTGCTGTGGATTTTACCCCACCTTATAAAACAAGCCTTTTATGATAATTACAATAGTCTGCCTTCCTTGAAAACCTTTCAAAACAATGACACAGGTGGCAACTTTGCTTGCTAGATTCAAAAATCAATTACATTTTTTTTCAGACCACTTTTACCCTGTATCTCAATGTTCTTTGTCTTCTGCTTACACTGCTTATAACTCCAGTCAATCCCTTTCCTTGTTCTCAATTTTGTAACTGAGTCAATCAGCCATCAAACTGTCATACTTAGCAGTCAGTCCAAAATAAAAATGAATTCACAATAATGATCTGAAGACAAACAATTCTAGTTATTCCTAATAGGTTTGTATAATCCATTCTTATCCAGAAGAACAACAGAACAAGTTTCCCTTATATTGGATCATTGACTGTACAGTTACCTACATTTCAACAATTCTACAAACAAATAAACAAAAAAACCAGTTTGCCCACATTTAAATGTATACCGAGTCATTTAGCTTCCATAACATGATATAGTCATAGAATCATTTAGGTTGGAAAAGATCCACTCTTTCAAACTATTCATAACAAGATTATACACTGTCAGCCTGGATTTGAAGAAAGAATTGACATATAAAACTGCATGTTCTTGAGAATA
This sequence comes from Psilopsiagon aymara, assembly GCA_024733675.1. Classification (NCBI taxonomy): domain Eukaryota; kingdom Metazoa; phylum Chordata; class Aves; order Psittaciformes; family Psittacidae; genus Psilopsiagon; species Psilopsiagon aymara. Next base: position 19,950 of record JANRGW010003310.1, read on the forward strand.
AATGAACAGCCATTATTACAGAGAAACCAAGTTTCCTTCGTAATTTATGCGTAAATTGACTATAGCTAAATTTAGGTCCCTTACACAAAATAATTTGTTATTAATATACTTAGTCTAGTTCAATATAATCTCTTGGCAACACAGTTTTCTGGTTATTGTTAACATCACACCCCCAAAAGTCTTCAAAATTTATCTGCTCAGGAGTTTCATAAAACATTAAAACACCAGATTATAAAAATCTATCATAGCATGGAGAAAGCACCCATTTCTCTAGAGCTTCTGGAAATGAACTGCCATACAACTTCACATTTCAATGTGATTTTTTTTTTTAGGGTTTTACACATTTTACTCCACATTACTTTACCTATAAGACAAACATGTATTCAGCTTCTTTACACTCATATCTAGCTCCCACATTCTTTCCATCTTTCCAAGCATTTCCTCACTTTCCAAACATTACTTCACCATCACAAATTTTCTCATTATAATTTTTCCTTATGTTTGTCAATGTCAGTCAGTAGGTAACTGCAGTTGCTTTGGATTTTATTTTAAACACATCCATAGTTTGTTATTTAAACTTAGCTGTCAGGTTTACATGCTAATTCAAGCATTTAGATCCCTTCTCTTATCTTCAGTTAATTTTTTTTTTTTTTGCTACTTTTTAGAAAAAGTCCACTACAAACAGCCTTTTCCTATTACTGGCAACATTAAATGTACTCCTGTTCAAAGTACTGGAATAAATTTAATACAAAGTATGCTTCTTCCATCATTAACACCAAATATTTTAAAAAATCAAGAACTCCATAGGAAAAGTAAATTGTGCCCTAACTTCTGGCATTCTGCTAACTGCTGCCCATGAAATATGCATTAATCCAACAGCTGTAATAGTTGTATAAGTATCAGCATTAAAGGTCAATCTATCTCACCTTCAAATACAGCTCAATAGAAACTTCTTTCAGTGCTGGAATGCAAATCAATGCATGGTCTTGGTCAGATCGTCAATACAGCATTAAAGCATTCACTGTATCATTTAGCAGCATCCTTGAACTGAGTTACTGAATTTGAAGTTGTTGCCAATATACTTGACAAACTCATAACTATTAATTTCTTTTTTTTTCTTTGAGAGTCAAACTACATATTCAATGTTAAACAAACATTATCATTTTCTCCATGAAGATAACAAGTGTTGTTTACTATGCCCATCACTAATCAGTAACTTGTATCAGTAATTCTAAGCTGATTTTAATATAGAGTAGAAAAGTGGTTTCCCCCATCCCCCTTTTGTTTTAATTTAAGTACACTTACTATAAAACTATTACTAATGTATTAAAATGCATTCCACATGGATTTTTCCTTACATCAAAAAAATAAAGACAGATGAAAACCAGATTACTAAAATTAGACATATAAAGCCATTTTTAGTTATCTCTGATTCTATAAACTATCTTCTCATTAAAATTCTGATGTGCTTATAAAGAGAAATTAATGTGTATCTATCTTCTATATTCTATATAGAAATACATATTTTTGAAAATACATACAGAATCCTATTGCAGTATTGAACATCTATTACTAACCTGAGAACACCAAAGTTTCTTCACATAAATGTGAGCAGTACAAGACATGTTCTTGCTGAACTTCCACAGAATTCAACTAAACAGGAATAAAATTTCTTATCCAGTCTCAGCAGCTACAGTTCTTCACTTGGTTACCAATCCATGCAATGAATTGAAACGGCTTACTTTTTCATTCACTTAGATAAAAGATGGATATGATTTTGCAATGAGAAAAATAAATGTCATTTTCCATGCAGAAAGGTCAGGATTACCCTTGATTCATGGAACTATTCTATAAGTCATACTTTGAATTTTGCAGCATCTGCAGTATCAGCAAGCTATTGTAGCCAGCTATCTCTCCCAATAGACAGCTTGTAAACACTTCAATACTCAGAAGAATGAACTGATTTCTAGTAGCTTAAAAAACTTGCTGCTGCGAGACAAAAGCTCAAGAATTGGTAAAAAAAGAAGAAATCCAGATGTCATAATTAAACTTTGTGAGGAAAAAGAGTATTAATGTTAAATTTAAGGAAAAAAGCAATTGTTCATAAACAAAGACAATTTAATCACTAATCTGAAAGTATCCATACCTCTGATGGTAATTTTTAAGTAAGATGCATCAGCAACTATGTAGTGCAACCACATGCAATTTCTACCCTTCTAATTTTCTAAACATAGGTAGGAAGGCAGATCTACTGATGAAAATGAATCCCAAATCTTAATAAACCAACCAGGGAAGGAGGAGAAAAAAAAAATAATTACTAAATATCTGATTCAGGGATTGATTTTATCAAAAACATATACACACAATAGTTGTTATACCTAACATGATTTATGTTTTCATATAATCAAATTAATATCCCTTCCCTTCTACCAATAGACTACCTTCTAATCAATATTTTGGAGAGCACTGATTTTTAACGAAGTCCAAGCAATTAAGAGTACATGGATTTTCATACTTTTTATTTGTTTTCTCACAGTGATTACCTTAAGATAGCTGCATCAGCTCTGCATGTATTACTAATATCAATCTGCCCTCCTCAGTTATTTAGTGCCAAAATAACTATAAGAAAGGAACTCCAAAATAGAATTTAAAATAATTTATTATCTGAATCAAGCATATAATAATAAAGAAAAACATAATTTTAAATTTATTTTTTAAGACGTCGGAAAAGTACCTCTTAAAATGAATATGTAGTATCATAATAAGCATCTGATAGCTTATATTCTACATTAATAGACTGTATCAACATCACTTGGCCTGCAAAGCATGTGCCTTAGAAAATACTTTCCTTAATTTCTGCATCCTCTATACAATACCTTTTTGAAAAATTCACTGGGATATGAAACATAATGGATTCTCCCTCATATTTGCAGGTGTGCTATTTTCAATTTAAAATGATCAACTTTTTTCTAATTTGACTCAGTTTATCAGATTATTTACCAATTCATCATTTATCAAATTTTTGAATCTTCAATATATTTTAAATGTCTATAACAATATGACACATTGTATCTTCCTCTGCTGCAGATATTAAATGAAAAAAGAGCAAAGTCATGGAGGCTCACAGATAAATACTTAAGGCTTTTTTCATGAAGCAGATAACATTGTTCAGGTAAGACTCAATACAAGATGCACAGGTTCTTTAACATCTGTGGCAAAAGATGTTCCTGCAAAATGCCACTAACTTGCTATTATTTTCTTGTCTCTGTTATTCACAGCTGCTCAGCCTTAGGATATTTTTCAGTTAGGTTCCTTAGACAATAACAAGTTGATATATTGAGTTATTGAAATGGTCCTTTCAACATTAATAATTGATAAATGACATAATAATGATTTCCATAAAGCTTAAGCTGGACGTAAATTATAGGTTTTGGAGAACTAAATTCTAATCAAGGAGTATACAAATATATCACAGAAAGAAATCAAAGCAGAGACTACAGTCTCATAAGATACTAAATTTAAGAACTGCATATTCAAAATAAGTTCAGAGGGTTTTTTTCCTCTTCTCCATTTATTTCTGAAATCTTTTTTTTTTTTTTTTTAAATCATTTACAATTTCATAATGACTTCTCAGCTATGGAGAAATAAGTCTTCAGCAAAAGCTGTTGCAAGTAGCATAAGATAATGAGGGATAATGTATGTTAGAAATGAAACAGCATATACTGCATCTTCGTAAAAATGAATATTGTCCAATGATCAAGGCCCCAGACTTAGATGCAAAATCCAGAGGCCAATTACAGTCTTTCAAAACTTACATCTATTACATAAGGCTTATCTATAGCATAAGTAACATTATTAATAGAAATAACTGGGAAAGATATCATGCTGATATGGTTTTGAGCTGCCTAGCTGGCTAAAAATTCTCAGATAGCATGTTGGGCCATATTTGGGTTATTATCTCATTTCTAACTGCTAAAACATATGACATATCTTTGTTTGCTGGCTAGAGCTACCCACAGATTTCATTATCTACTTTTTCTTAATCTCAATTCACAAGCAAAAATAATACTTTTCCTGGACTAGAATATGTATGGTGCAGATGAGTAAAACAAACCCAAGGAAATGGTAAAACTGCTGAGGATGGAAGGTAAGAGACAGGGTGGATGAAAGAAAGCCAGGTTTTATAACTGAATACATGTAAATTTAAAGAAGCTTAAAATTCCTACAGCCACAGGGATTTTCAATTTTTCAAGTGTATTAATGGTTATAACACATGCATAATAAAACTGTTTTTTCTTACTTAAAAGCTGTATTAAGTATCAGCCTTATTTTTTCAAGATCAACACTATTATGTTATTTCCTCTTTCCAATTAATCTCAATCTAATCACACTAATTTAAAAACAGTGTCATGCTTAATGTTTAATTCATTAAATCACAGAATCATAGACTGGTTAGGGTTGGAAAGGTTCTTAAGATCATCTAGTTCCAACTCCCCTGTCATGGGCAGGGATGTCTCACACTAGAACTCTGATTTGCTAGTGTTTTAGAGATCTTCAGGGGGGAGAGGCCTCTTTAATAGCACAACTTTATACTGGTATATGAGGATTAGACTGTGATCCTGTAAAAAAATAATGTAAAAGTAGTGGAATTTTTGGAATGGCAACTCTTGATATAAATATCCATAATTAGATTTCCTACACAGAACTTAATCCTAACGCTTATGCAGGAATGTAAAAGTCTTCCCACTCACTGAAAAATCAAAGTGGTTTTTGATGGATCCATTCAATTGAAATCATAGTCTTATGCCTCTTTTTATGTTTTCTCAGTCCTGGTAGTTAGCAGCCATTTGTACTGCCACATGAAAGCTTGAGCAACTAGAAAATAAACCCCAGAATGATACCTGCTTTAATATAAAACTATATAAGCTATCTCTTCAACACTGTTGTGATGACCACAGGTGTCCAAAACACAAAAAACATTCCAGCCATGCTATTCCCCAAGCAAACTAACAATGTTCAAAAGCAAATATTAGCAAGCTATTAAAAAAGTGTTTAAACATATAATTTAATTTAAGGCTTCTGTGATTTCTATGAGAAAAAATTTTACATAATCTTTAAGAATCATAAAAGACATCTGGCAAACCACTGCCTTGTTACATCGTGTTTGGTACATATAAACTACTAGAATTTGTCTCCTAGGGGGCAAGATTGTTTTGGTTTGTATCTTTCATAACACAAATTCCCATAAAAATCTGACTGGTAGTTAAAATACAGTTTTTATACATAAGGATTCCTGAAATTATTCATTGCCTCTATAAAAACGTTAATTAGAAGTACACCAAGGGACTTCAACTTTTCCTATATACATAGTAGGCTTTTTAGTCAAAATGGGGTTTTCTTTTTATTATGTTTAATGTTTTTGCATCAACTTCACAGTCAAGTGGTGTTTGTTTTTATTTTTATACATCTCAGGCATTGCCTGGCAACAAATAAGCTGATCACAGAACCTCTCACAGTACCATCTGACTGCCTTCACCACTATTCTCCAACTCCCAGCACTCTAAGAGCATTTGGGTTTCATTGGAGCTGCAGCATGCGACTATTGCCAGTGCTAGGACATGATGCTGGCAAGAGGGGCAGACAATTGTTAGGAGATTTTAAAGCTTCTACCTGAAAATGCACCAGTCCAAGCCAGCTGGTTATACCTACCCCAAGGCTTTCTTTGTGCTCCTGACTGAGAGAGAAGCATTTCATTCACAGGGACTGCACTGGCACAACCTGAAGCCCTGAGTTTAAAATACCAACTAGTTTCTCCTTTACACAGACTTGCAACAGAATACAGACATGAAGTCACAAACAAGTGGAGAAACTCAGCTGCAAATAGCAGCTCTCATTAAGAGCAGTTATGTAATTTTCAGACTTCTCTTAAACTTCCTTTTGTCAAAACAAATGTAGAAGTGACATAAAGTGCCTTTCATATCATAACTTTCACTTTTTAACATAACATATTAACAGTCCTCAAACAGCTAAGGATAAACACACTAATTCTTATTAAAAGTCAACACATACGACATTGCTTGCAGTCCACTGCAACACAGCAGAATATTATGTATACTATTCACTTCTGTTTTGGGGTCAAACCTCTGCTAATCCCTGTGAACCTGCAGTGTTAATTTCTAAGAGACCATTCTGTACTACCAAAAAATTAAGCAATAATGACTACTTTCAGTAATGTAAATAAGCTGCTTAAGTCAATTCTACCCACAATACTACAATGCACAGCATGACTTTGTACTCATTACTTTCTGAGAATAGAGAAAAATGAGAAAAGGTAAACAATAATGTAATTTCAGCCTGGAAACAGAAATGCTACTCTACGTTTTGTTCTATAAAAGATAGAAGTTGCCAATCAATAGGAAATAAAGGTCTTCCAGATAATACCTGACGCTGGACCCTACATAAAACCAGTCTTGACATAGTAGACTTTCATCAAAACAAGGACGCATGCCATTCGTTTGAGTGAATTTGTTTGGCTCTATCACTGATGGTATGATTGGTCTTTCACTGAAATGAGAAGCTGCTATGCCATAGCTAAGAGGGGTGCTGCAACCCTTTCCTCCAGTGGCTGGAAAAACAATTTTTGTACCTCTGGCCTGCAAAGAATCAGGCATCTCACACTTTGCTCAAGCTGAGCACAGCTTCCTGAGTAACCATACATAACAGATACATTACAGGATAGTATAAAGGCAATGGAAGAACTAGTTCCCCTCCCACCCCACTGTTTGAAAGAATTGTAACCTTGTATTTTCTTAACACACGCTATTTATCACAGCTTCCAGTTATCAAAATTTGCATAAACTTAGATTGTTATTAGGTTTTTTATTTAAGTTTAAAAAAGCCCCACAAACCAACCAAAAAACAACCAACCAACCAGCCAAGCAATTTCTAAATCAGGATTTCTTGGGAAAAGACACACATACTAGTTTAACCAAACTCTGAGAAGCCTGCAGTCTTTTATCCAAGAGATCAGGTGAAATAATCAAAGGGATCCCTGCTGATACAGGTCACTATTCCAAGAAGAAAAATATTGCTATAAAATTTAATAATGGTCTTGAATTTTAAAACAGCAGTACCATTCCCAAATCCAGGAAAATAGTAAAGGCTCGCAAAACCAATTCAACCTTCTTGTAGGTAAAGCCCAAATTAACTAAATGTCATGACATTCCTAACCCACTATTCACAGAATGCAAATAAACATCTTCTCAGAAGTTACATATATTACTCACACAAGACAGGAAAATACTGTGACTATAAAAAATATTACTTATCCACAGCTGGAAGGGATTTTAGCATTTCAACATACACAGACATTTATACTGACCATTTAAAATGTAGAAATATATATCCAGCATTATTATGAAACTTTCACACACAGGTTTTACAAAGTTTATCATTAAAATGAGGCAGTGCATTTAAAGTATTGAACTTTCATCTGGCTTCATGTGAACAAAAATGTATACCCTTATACGCTTAAGAGAATAAGCAATACAGCCACATTTAAGCTGACCCCCTTTGAGAGGGGCAACATTATTCCCCAGGCTCCATGAATGGTTTCTTTCTGAACTCTTCCAAACAACCATGAAGAGGCTCGATCATCAATATGCAGTAACTTGGTAATAGACCATTTCCTGCCTGTAAAGGTGCTGCAATGGGGCACCCCTTAGAGAAGCGTACCTGAAAGAAGAGATTTTAACTTTGCAAGCTACTTCTCTCATGAAAGGTACAGAAATGAGGGAAATCCAGTCAAAGGGGGAGGGATTAGGGGTGGGTGGGAGGCAAGGAGCATAAAACCTGCCACTTACTGGGTTTTGGGCTCCAATGCTGCTCTGCTTACAGTGATGCCTTGCTTGGGGTCCTCAGAGGGCTCTGCTTTCCACCTATGCACTGCATTCCTCCCAGCTCCTCCACCACCCACAGACAAGGCAGGAAGCACAGCAGCAGGAAAAACTAAGCAGATATTACAAGCACACGGACAGGCTTAGGAGAGCAGGTGCCTCGCATGCTCTGACAACCACGGTCTGCCTCGGCAGCAATTCTGACAGTCAGCTGCCATATTAGCTACCACCTGTCTGTGAAAGGTAGACCTGCCCCACTTCACCTCCTTGCCTCTTCCTGCCCCTGAAAGGCTCCACCCTTGGAGGGTGAGCAGGTGGAGCTATAGGAGGGCTTTTACCGAAGGACACTGGCATGACCGGGGTGTAGAGGGGAGGCTGCGGTGGCTACTTTCAAGCGGGAGGGTGAGCATGGGGCGCCAGCATGGAGGAGCCTTCCAGCACTGGAGGAGTAGAAGTCCCTGATGAGTGGACAGAGGGGCGGCTGGTTCTCTGCTGGTGGAGGTGCGGGCAGACTGTGTCTCTCTGGGACTGGAGAGAAAGTCATTTTACCAGGAGCCTTGAGAGGACTGAAGGAATTTTGCCGTGTCTGAGGTGGCAGAGAGGAAGGCCACAGTAAGGGGCTCACCCCTGCAAAGACGCAGCGAGCAAGGGAAAATGAGTTTGCAGACTTGTTTGTTTTTATTCCATATTACCCAGCAGATCTGAGGCTTTCCTATTTTACAGGTCACTTAGGTCTAATAAAAATCAGTTTTAAAGATTATAAAGCTTTGGTGTTTTGGGAAAGGATAGAGCTTGTCTATTTTGCCTTTGAAATGATCTCATGCCCTACTTGCTACTTAAGTTTACTTAGCAAAATGGATTCAGGCAGAAAATCAATAGAGCAGCAGCAAAGCAGCAACTTTCAAAATTACTGAGTCTGATCTGAAAAAGCATGGGCTCCCAAAAGGAGCAGCCCCCAAAACATTCTGTACAATGTTATTTTTCTAGGGAATCAAGACAAGCAAAAAAAAAAACCACAAAACCAAAACCAGTAGTGTTTCGGCCCCATGTAATTTCAGAGTATCAAATATGTGCAAGTATTTGGCAAACACTGTTGTTTTCATAGCAGATGGGTCAGTTGAAAGTGTTCAAAGCTGGCAGATTAGAAAGTTTGCTGTTTACAGCTATAGGCTGCTGCCTTGCTTTACAGAGACTACCCAGAATGAATACAAACTCGGTTTGAATGGGAGATTATCAGCCTTTTTTCACCTGAGTCCTGTACTGCATCATGCTCCCCAAATAATGTCAAGTCTAGGGGATAAATCCATTCTCTGGAGCTGAAACGGGAAAAAGTGAAGAGAGAAGATAATTCTAGTTGCTGGGTAGCCCCTCGACTTCATTGCAGTTTGGGAGGACTCTCAAGAGACAATTTGTCACCTATGCACAGGTCTGGTTACATGAACAGGAAGAGCTGCAATAGGGATTCTGTTTGCTCTCCCTGGTGAATGCACAAAACCAGCAGGACCATTCTTCCATTTTTCTCATGCTCAAGGCAGGTGTTGGCTGATAACAGTGAAAGATTTATTGCATCATGTAACTGCAGTGGTGCAAATCCAGGCATGCATCCCTGAGAAGTGTCATAATCCCATCAGATTGCCACCTCTGGCACCTTTGGATATTCCGAATCCTTTCGTGAATGTGAACAGAAATCACGATCTGCACTTTAGAACCATGACTAATGATATTTGTCTCTATGCCGTAGTAAGCCTTCCTACTGTTTACAGTAGTCAGGGCAAAATGGAAATGAAATAAAATGTAACACTGTATTTCTTAAAGTGTTAAACCTAGTTCAGCATACTAGTTCTTATTTCCAAGGCAATTAGTAGTATAACAGAGAGATTACAGTAGAAATCTTTATTTTCTGTCTCAGAAACCTGGTTGTTGCTATAGTATTTATGTTCTCAGCAATTATGGAGCATTGTGAATCTCCAAATCTGTTTGATGTAGAAGTGATTTTCATTTTGTGGAGTGGAGGAGAGAATAAGATGAAGGCAAAATAAAATGTCAGAAAAACACATTGCATGAGGAAGCAACTTGCTCTGCACACATTTCTCTTTCTAGGGTGAAACAAAAACCAAGCAAACCATGCTGTTAATCATGCCACCACATGCATGCTGCAAAGCCTTCAGACTACCCAACAAGTCAGATACTTGACTAGGTGGAGTGCAGTGGTGTTGCCTGCAAAAGCTTGATGTGGTGTCTGCTAGCATTATTGGTTCTAATGACTTTCTTCCTAGAGCTACCTTAAGTAGCAGGTGGGTGGTTTTGACAGCACAGGCGGGGAGTACTGGTGTCTGTATAGGAGACAAAGATAAGCCTTTGGAGAATGGTCTGAGAGTTCTCATCATCACAGAAATCTCAAAGTTTTGTTTAAATGCCACTAATTCTGATTGTACCCTTTACCCCTCTCAGAATGCCTAAAAGGAGATGGGGATGAGAATATCAGAGAAGAGCTAGAAAATATTTTCCATGGCTGTAAATCTATTAACAAAGACTGAGCAGGATTTTTAAATGGATCATAGACAAATAAAGATGATTCTTTAAAGAAAAGGATACTTCATGGATGAGATTACTTTTATAATGAAAAAGACAGCAAAGCCATCATATTCTACCAGATGAAACAAAAAGCAAATTGGCAGTAGGGAATCTCCACAAGAGAGCTACAGCCTGTTCAATTGCCAACACGAGTCAAGACTAGGAAGAGTTGAGAGAGACAAGCAAAAATAAAACTGTATTATCCCAGGGATGGGACAGAGATGATTTTCTACTGAGTGAGAAGGCTACCCTGAAATCAAAGAAAAAATAATTCAAATCTAAAATTTTGTGGGGAAATAGTTTGTTAATATATGATTAAAAGAGTTTTAAATTTGGCAGTAGGAGTGCAAATGGAAGGAGCAGCCTTAATATTTTTCATCACAAAGTAGTGTTACCTCATGCATTAGCAGTCCTTAAACATGCTTTTATCAGTTAAACCAATGTACAAAATAGGTGAACATCTGGTCTCATTTAATACTGTATTGCTAACAGAAAGAACAGGCAGTGATTGAAAATAATGTAGCTTGCTTCCATCTGATATTTTAGTGGTTTTTACATGTAACTAAGTGTAACAAACAAGCTGATCACGTCATGTGGTTAAACATACTAGAGTTTATTCAAATGAAAGCATCAGCAAACCTGAACTGTAATATAGATGAGGCAACTCTCTTAAATATTTCTATTTTGCTGATCGAGTTACTTCTGGGGTTTCAGTTATTTTAGAATTCTGGGGTTATCGAAATGTGAAGCAAGGTTTAAAGAAATAAAATTGAGGTTTGTGAAACACATAGAATTGTTACCAAAGATGTAAGTGAAGGCTTGAGAATGTAGCATGCAAATAATAAGCATTAGTATGAGTGATTAGAATCAAAAAAGAAGAAACACTGAACCTCTGCTGTAGACTACAACTTCCCAGGATTCATGGATTCAGTGATTTAACTGAGCAGTAGCTCTTACTATTAAACTAAAAGAACAAGTCAGTGTTAATTAATGCATTGAAGTCCCACAACAATTAGTCCTATTCACTATAGATATAATGGTGGAAAAATACCTCATCTTAAATACTGGAATTACTATGAATACTTTCTATAAGGCTGTTCATCATACTTAATTAAAAGAGTGAAAGATATATACTGCCATTATCCTTGGTAGCTTCAGACACAAACTGTATGAGTCATCAAAGATAGATAGCTTGAAAACTTATAATAATGGGAAGACACCATGAGACCTTTCATGATACTGCATACAGTGTAAGCTATCAAAACAGCCTAAAAAAATAATTAATAAATGAATCAATGAAAGCAATGAGCAAGTGAAAACAAGCTAACCAAATAGTAGTCACCCAAAGGAAAAACCTGCAAATTCTAAATTAGACTAATAAGATTTAAAACATGCAGATTTCATTCACAGCTGGAATTAAATTTCTTGTGGAATCTATTTCCTCTTAATAGTAAGGCACTATTCATTTTTATGCATCAGGACATCCCATAGAAGTGCATAGATTAGCAAAATACTTAAAACTATTATTAAAATAATGTGAAATTCTAGAGCAAATGAGATGTGTTCTAGACTGAGTAAAAGAGAATAAATATGCAGAGAATAAACCAGACAGATATAATGTGAATTAGTGGTTAAAATAAAGTGGTTAAATTAGTGGATATCATTAGAATGAGTGGTTAAATGCCTGAGTGCATTACTGTAATTCAGATATATTTTTTCAGTTCTCCAAAGCAGTGCAGCAAATTTCATCTGTTTTCTTTTCAAGCTGTGAAATAAAGACATTCACCTAAATAGTTCTTTTGTACTGTTATGCTGAAGCAACTGTTGCTAAATGGGGAATGTGTTTTATTTCTGTTTGTTTCTTTGGTTTTGTTTTTTTTTTTTTATAAGCAAGTGTCAAAGTCTATGGAGGCAATGCTAGAATACAAGTTTACTAATTCCCTTCCTGGGGGTAACTGAACTACTTCAGTGCAAACCCAGTGATATCTCTAGAACTGTTTAAAATGTGAGAAATGAAAGTTTGTCAGCAATGTTATGAATTGTGAAGCTATTCTGGGTGTTTTGGTGAAATTGCACAGTCCAAATCATAATACAAAGCCAGAGTAAATAATCAAATGCAAAAATGAAAAAAAGAAAAAAAAAAAAAATCACTACCAGTACTGGGCTTTGTTGGAGGAAAGCACTGGAAACCTGATCAATTTATGATTTTCGGTGGATGCAATAGTTGCTTTCCTGAGTATGTCTTCCTCGGCTTGTTTAGAAGCAGAAGACAATGGAAAGATTCAGATTCTTTTTCTTGACGTAGTAATAGTTTGGTTTGTGAGCACTCACCTATTCCCCCTCCTCCTTTCTTGCCAATACTGACTGAACCCATAATCCTCCACATCCCTCACAGAAATGTTGCTGTGTCCCACAGCTCAGTTCTTTTTAGTCTGTTCTGTAGCAGCTTTTCATCTTTGTAAGCTCAAGCATAGAGAAAGAGCATTAAAATGTGCCATTCCAGGTGGAAACATATGCACTTATCTATATCTAAAGATGCCTTTGAGTTGAGGCATGCATAATGTGCATTTGCATTCCAGCCATAATATTGTCATTCCAGCTGATATCAACATTGGTTTCCAGGAATTGCTATCAAAATTAAAATAAAAGTAAACAGCTTTGTGACAAATTACAATGCAATTTAATCAATAAAACTTTTTTTATGTGGGGGTTTTGTTTGACAAGAGTTTTTAGCTAACATGAGCAAATATTAACGTGAACAGCTTAATGTTTTTCCTTTCCCCTTATATCTGATTAAAATAAGTCATAGTGGACTCCTGCCAAACTTTTGAAAGTGCTGTGCCTTGGCAGTGATGATCTGTACTGGTTTTGGCAAAAAAAGAGATTTTGTTCTCACGTTCAATAGACATATTCAGCTTCTTTTCTCTTCAAAGAAGTGCTGATGCCATATGCATAGATGTGGCTAAGTATTTCCATTTCCAAAAATGCACAGTTGAATTTTGTACAGAGTTTCTGTTTCCTTCTAAAAACCCACAGAAACATTTTGTTTAATGTTGGAATTAATCCTGTGATATACACTGTTATGCACTGTGGGCATTCAAGGCATTGGGTTTCCTCCTCAGTTTCCCCATTCAGGCAGTTTATGTCTTAGATTTACTCATTTCAACTATATGTTTCCCTTTGTATAATAACTTGTGAATACTCTGTAGCCAGCAGGGGAAAAGGGCCTTGGCCTATGAAATAAGGTCCTTCTAGCTAACTTTAGGTAATATGCCAGGCTGCAAATTCTTCTAACTTTTTGGTGAAACAATTCTGAAGCTTTGAATGATGTGACAGTAATGTTTTTTCTCCATTTCATTTATCACACTGGTAAGGTCTAATTTACTGTATATATTATTTATAATTATAGGGGAAAACTTTCCTAACACTAGACTATTATGGGCTTCAGTTATGCAATCAAGAGTAGTTTTTCAACTTAAGGAACAATATTGAGCAGTGTTAAATTTCAATTTCAGACCCAGCTTTCTAGAAAATCAGAACATGAAATCGAGGTAAGCTTTTTTCTTTAATATTCAGCCGTGCCATTCTGTGTTTTCCTTGCCCCTGCAATTACTGTGTATGCAAAGAACTGTAAACATGGCATATTTAAAACAGTGTATCTACTAGACAATAAGAATTAAAAAGAAAATAAAAATCTATGCTTTTCAAGTCTGACAGCCAAGGTCTTCAGATAACATGACAGTAGTAGACGACCTTGGAAATAGTGCAGCCATTAGTATTTCATGACTGTTGCATACAACAACAGTTGACACCTATGCCAGTTGGTTGATGGAAAAATTAACATGAGCCTGCAGTGTGCTCTTGCAGCCCAGAAAGCCAACCACATCCTGGGCTGCATCAAAAGGAGGGTGACCAGCAGGTCGAGGGAGGTGATCCTGCCCCTCTACTCTGCTCTCGTGAGACCTCACTTGGAGTATTGTGTGCA
>JANRGW010003311.1:0-52498 GCA_024733675.1 Psilopsiagon aymara
CTGTAAGGGTGGTGAGGCACTGGAATGGGTTGCCCAGGGAAGCTGTGAATGCTCCATCGCTGACAGTGTTCAAGGCCGGGCTGGACAGAGCCTTGGATGGCATGATTTAGTGGGAGGTGTCCCTTCCTATGGCAGGGGCCTTGGAACTAGATGATCTTAAGGTCCTTTGCAACCCTAACTATTCTATGATTCTATGATTCTATAGTTTAACCCCAACCATCAACTAAACATCACAGCTGTTCACTCACCCCGCACCAGCAGGACAGGGAGAGAATCAGAAGGATAAAAGTGAGAAAACTCATGGTTTGAGATAAAGACAGTTTTATAGGTAAAGCAAAAGCTGTGTGTGCACAAGTAAAGCAAGACAAGGAATTCATTCACTACTTCCATCATCAGGTAGGTGTTCAGCCATCTCCAGGAAAGCAGGGGTCCATTACTCCAAACATTCACCTGCTTGCTTCTTCTTTCCCCAGCTTTATATGTTGAACATGACATCATATGTTATGGAATATGCCTTCGGTCAGCTGTGGTCAGCTGTCCCAGCTGTATCCCCTCCCCAGTTCTTGTGCACCCCCAGCCTGCTCACTGAAGGGGTGAGGTAAGAAGCATAAAAGGCCTTGGTTGTGTATTAAGGACTGTTCAGCACTAATGAAACCATCTGTATTATCAATACTGTTTCCAACACTAAAACAAAACAGCACTGCACCAGCTACTATGAAAAAAGTTAACTCTATCCCGCTGTCCCAGGCCAAACCAGCACAGTATGGAACAAGAGCAGTCATAAAAAAAAAAAAAAAAAAAAAGCTGAAAAAACAAACAAACACATCCAAATACCACCCCCAAGCATGCAAAGCTTTGTGATAACAATTCATAGGGAAACCTCCTACTTTAAAATTTTGTTTAAGGATTATGGTAATTGTGCAGAGCGTTACATAGTTCACTAAAGTATTAAGCTTGTTCATGAATATGCATGAAAAGATTGCTACATGTATCTCTTCCCTGCCTTTCATTCTGTTACCTTTTGAAGAATACTTCTTTCTGGGAAGAGAGGAAGCTTCCAAAGAACTTCTATGTTGAGACCAATAACTATTACTAGAGATGATATATATATGTTTGCTATGGTCCCAGTGATGTGTGGCCTCTGTGCAACAAGTGGGATAGCACAGCTGTTTTAAGAACAGGGCACATGGCATTTGATGAGTTCTGCCTAAATTAAGGAAGCAAACACATAAACAAAAACAGCTCAGGTCCATCTGTTCTGTCTCATGGATCCAGAGAAGTTTGCATATTACCTGATTTCTTGATCCATAAATGTGATAGAAGAAAATTATATTGTGACACTGATGGCCAGTAAAATATCTCCTAGACTTGCATGTTTTGCTGCTGTTGGCCAGCTGTATTATCATATTTTCAGTGATGGACTCTGGCAAAAGTTGCTTAGGTTTTTAATAGTTTGCGATTTTTCTTTATTGAATCCTAGAAATTAAATATTTATAAACGTAAGCTTTCAAAACCATATAAATACAGTCAGTCTCACTAAGTTTCATTTAATTCTCTACAATAAGGATCACAAAACCATCTCAGTAATGCATGAGAGCTACTCTAATAAGACGAAGCTATAATTAATTGGGATTAGAGGAAAAAACAGCCAAGGCACATGTTTAGACCTCAATGTTTTTCCATAGTACAACAATAGCTATTTCATTCTTTTGCCACATGGGTTTCCTTTTTGAAATGGGCAGTCAATCAAATGGACACTGTTCAAATGAGATTCAACAAGGACATTTGGTACTGAAGTCACTATGTACTCCACACTGTACAGTTAGTCTCCCTCACAAACTAAGCTTCTGTCATTCATGGTCACTGATGAGAATGCTGTGCATAACTTACCTCTACTGGAAGAGCTCAAAAAACCCCAACCAACCACTAAGAAAAAAAACTTCAATGGTTTCCAAAGGTGTAGTGCTTTTATTCTGTAATTAAGCAGTAATTTATGATATGAAAACCATCTTTCATCATGCATATATTAATAGCCTGTCGCAAAGACATTAGAGTGAGGAGGAAAGCAATGGCTGCATTTGGAAAAACTATATTATAAATTGTTTAAATTAGCTATTGGGGGAGCAGGGAGGGAACAAGGGGAGCACAGAGAAGAGAAAGTCTACAGTCTTCAATATTGGAAGCAGCTTCTAAAAGCTTTTATTGGCAAAGGATTATATATAGTGTACATCTGTTTATGATATGGAAACATTACAAACAAAACTATAATACACCAACAAATCTGAAAATATTAAAATCTAAGCATGTGAGACATAACAAAGCCCAAATAGACATTTCAAGTACAGAGATAGCATTTAATTACACTGCTTTTAAACTATGCCAACACTAGGAATCTGCAAGATTCCTGCCTCATAGAGAAATGACAAAATAGCAATTTTATACAAATGAAATCTATCTGTCTAAGAAGACCATGTTTGATATGAGAACTAAGTTATATTTTGCAAATTTGAGATCATCTCTTGATCACGTGGCATTGAAGAAACAGGTAAAGTTGATGAGGGAGGAGTCAATAGTCACCTTCAAAATTCATGTGAACATACAAATAAAAATTTACCTTCACATTAGCTATCATGACAGTATTAAGAAATGCTCCTGATTTCTGTGGTTATGGCTCACTAAGGTAAGGTTGATATATTGAACTGGATTCACTAGGTTTTAGTTTACTTGCTAGCTTCCTCTAGTATATATAGATACAAATCTGAATACATATGTACACATGCACATTTGTGTGACACGTATTAGCAAATATCACTGATTTATCCTAGGTATCCCATACTAAGCCGTAGATGTGAGATATGTAGGGTGCCCAATATATTCTATCAATCATCATTCTATATGAACCTCTCCCTTTCTAGAAATAGTCTGAGAAGAGAAAGGAATAAGGGATGGGAGCATAAGCTTATAATTCAAAGGTTTGAATAAGAGTAGCTAACATATTTTTAAACTGCTAATGCTTTTAGCAAGTAATGACATAATACTATTTTATGTTTTATCATAGCCATTATCAAGATGACTAGTTTGTATATCTTCTTCAAAAAAGTGTACATTTTGCAGAGAAAGTTTTGTGGTGCTTTTAATTCCTGCCAGTCTCTTATTCTACAGCAGAAAACATGTGGAAAAAACATGCACATTAAATATGATGATACAGTATTGCCACATGTCAAAATATCCACAGTATTCACTACAAGGATGTGCAAAAAGGCAAATAAAACTAAATTGAATGGTTTAAACTATCTATCTGAGTTGCAAATCATCTTTCCAACTCACGAAAATTATTAATCATTCCTTTAAATGAAATATTTAAATGTTCTTCATAATTGAAAAGCAATGAGATCATCATTGGATTTAACTTGAGCAAAAGTTAAGTACAATATTACTTGAGAAGACAAAAAGTTACGCCTAAAGCAGGGTAACTTCTGTTGTTTAATCACAGAATATTTATCCTGAAATGTCCCCTGAAAGTAGTTCCTGAGCCTTTTTTACAAATCTGTACATGTTTCTAACCACTTAAACATCAAGGATTTTTGGGTTTTCTGCAACTTCAGTTTCACAGGGAAATAGCTTGTGGTTGCTAATTCTTCATCTGCAAGTACATATTGATTACTGGTTGGAAAGAAAAAGAGTAGAACGTAGACACCATGGTCACGTCAACCACAATATAGGAATCTTCAATTAGGTCTGTCAAAACAAGAACATTCAAATTCACTAGCTAACTTTCAAAAATATTGGCCAGAAAGGAAAAAGAAACAATTAAAATAATTCTTAATTTAGACAACAGTTGGGAGGAAATAATTCGTAATCGAGACATAGCAAAAAAAGGGAAATGGGATGAAGGGTAAGAAAGGTCAGACAAGATTAAAATTTGTATTCCCCCCTCCCTCCACCCCCTACAACTATTTTAACAAAATAAAAATTCAACAAACAAAAGGTTAAAACCAATCACATCCTTTCTAGTTCCTCTGTCAGTGCAGAAGCATTTTTAAATGCCTGGTTTCTTTTCTATCTTCGCTGTACATCATTTCAATTGTGTAGAGGATTCTTCCACTTTCAGCAGTCATTCCTACACCTACCCCCTCCAAAAAATCCTCCCTCTGAATAAAACCCCCCGCAACCAAAAATTACACAGCTTCCTACAACTTATTTCACAATTTTCTTTTTCCCAGGAATAATGTCCAAATATTTACTTTTTCTTTGGTATGCCTTGCATTCGTATCTTCTGTAATAATCAGTATTCCACTGATTAGCATAACTCTCATTTATGCTAAAGTCAGTGCCATGCTACAGTCATACATGTGCCACCAGAAAATATAATTCCACTGTTATAAACTGTGGCTGGCAGCATAAAAACTGAAAAGGGAAAAAAAAATCCTATGTCTTTGTAATTGCTATGTTATCAGACTGAATTTCATTAGTGGATAAGGCATGCCATTTGTAAGATAAGTATATGAAACATTTTAGCTCCTTTGAGATGGAATTACAACTATTCTCACTAAAAATTACTATTATTGGAAATAGTGTAAAACTGCACGAATACAATCTTCCCAAAAGCTTCCCAAAAGCTGGGTGACTCCATTCCATTTCATAGAATCATAGAATCATAGAATAGTTAGGGTCGAGAGAGGTGATCCTGCCCCTCTACTCTGCTCTCGTGAGACCTCACTTGGAGTATTGTGTGCAGTTCAGGTGTCTTCAACATAAAAAGATCATGGAACTCTTGGAACAAGCCCAAAGGAGGGCCACAAGGATGATCAGGGGACTGGAGAACCTCCCACATGAAGATAGGCTGAGAAAATTGGAGCTGTTCAACCTGGAGAAGTCTGCATGGAGACCTCATAGCAGCCTTCCAATATCTGAAGAGGGCCTCTAGGAATGCTGGGGAGGGGCTTTTCATTAGGGGCTGTAGTGACAGGACAAGGAGTAATGGGTTCAAACTTAAACAGGGGAAGTTTAGATTGCATATGAGGAAGAAATTCTTTACTATTATGATGGTGAGGCACTGGAATGAGTTGCCCAGGGAACGTGTGAATGCTGGCTGTGCTCAAGGCCAGGTTGGACATAGCCTTGGGTGATACGGTTTAGTGGGAGGTGTCCATACGCTGCTCCTGAAGGAGGTGGCAAATGAAGTTGCTAAGCCACTCTCCATCATATTTGAAAAATCATTGTAGTCAGGTGAAGATCCCGACAACTGGAAAAAGGAAAATATAACTCCCATTTTCAAGAAGGGGAAAATGGATGAGCTGGGGAACAGCAGAACAGTCAGCCTCACCTCTGTGCCTGGCAAAATCTTGGAGACGATTCTCCTGGAAGGCATGCTGAGGCACATGAAAAATAACAAGGTGTTTGAATCCAATGTAGTATTTCTACTTATTTTAGAAGTTCAAAATACCTTGACCAAAGCTAAGCTTAAGCCTAGTTAAGACCTACATTAGAAGGTCTACGATATGAAACTCTGGAACTGAACATAATCTAAATGTAACAACTATCATCTGAATTAATTCAGAATGAATTTAAGCAGAACACCTTACAAGTCATACCAACTTAGTATAAAAGTTAAGGTTTCTCCAGAATAGTGAAGTTAAACTCTGTCTCTTCCCTTTAGGAAGTCTCACTTTATACAGTGGGAGAAAGTTACCATAGTCAGGACCACACTCACCATTATCAGAGTCTGTATTAACTTCAGAAAAATTAGACCCTAATAAATTCAAGCCTGGTTTCAGCCACAAAAGATGCCAACAAATAATTCATTAAAGTGGCAGCCAGTTTCTTCAGGCCTGTAGTCTGGGATTATTTACTGTCAGGAAAAGGCCAGACAGGAACCTTCATTGTGAGCCACTGAGCTCTTGGAAAGTGATGTTAGAGTGGAAATGGTGACTGATTTTTCACTAGAGTATATTCAGTGAGGTTGCAAAAATATTGGGTTTTTGAATGGTGATTATGTCTGCACAGATATGGAACTGTCCACCACTAAACTTACACACTTCTGTAGATGTAATTCATTGTGCTGGCTACCCAAACCATATTTAAAGAGTGTTTTTATAAAACCTCACTCTTGTAAACAAGATCCATTTTGTCACAAAACAATGATCCATTTTGTCACAAACAGGGTCACAAAACTGTTAAGCATCAATTTTTTTCCTTCCTCACCCTTTATCCGTTCAGATGACCAAAATTAATTTCAGAACTTGCATCAGAAAGTTCAGTCACTATAATTGGTTTCTTCAAGAATCAGCCCTCTTCAAAAGCAAGCGATATTTGTAGACAAAGCTAAGTTATAAAATGATAGATAATATACAAACCACTAACTCCTTATTCTATTTGAGTCCCCCAAAAGGACAAGCAGTCTTTGCTAGATTACTTGAAAGACCTGATGCTATTCTATACATGAAATGAACAGTGTAATAGTGTAAAACACTACTTTGATTTAAGCAACAGACACAGTTATCAAAGATAATTTTCTTAGGTAACTCAATGCTTTTTTGTATTGTATATCCAAGGCTTCAGAATATTAGCCAGCACTGCACATTGAAAATTTCTACTAACTCTCTCGTCCTTCCTCCTTCGCATTGATTTCAGACATAACCTCAGATTACCTCCTGACTTAAGTCTTACCAAAGACATTTATCGCAGCCTCAAGCTGAAGACAGCTGTGAGGCAGGCTCATGATGATGATGCAATCATAACAGGGTGCCTGATATAACAGGCATCTCAGTTTAGGCCTTAATCTTTTAAACCAGTTTCTACAAAACTAGGCCTGAAATGAATAACAGGCTAAATTTTAGTCTGCTAAAGTTCACAAAGTGTAAAAATTAGCATATCGTTGTGGAATGTTTTGACACCAACCTAAAAGCTATTCCAAATGGCCCCCTTAATTCAAATCGGATACATCTTTATGGCCATCTTGTGTATAAAGATTCATATTACCCAGAAGTCAAGGGCATGTACCAGCGTTATCTCCTAATATAAACAAGTGAGCCATGATGGTCAAAATTTGCAGCTTCTTCTTTCTTCCCTTACCCTTCCCCCTCCCCCTCATCTGCATGACTTTGAGTCCAACTATGTTTCAGCAACAATGGTCTAGTTGAACCACATGTCTAATCTAGTTGAACCTGCAGCCTAATCCTGGCTCCAGAATAGAGAATTGCATTATTCTAAGCAATCCCTACTTACGCAGCAACTAACTGCAGCCCATGAAACTGTTAAACCAAACCTAAAGCTTTTGCCTGGGTCTCTTCTGCCTTGTTACATCCTATGGATTTAATCCTTATCTCAACTCATATTCAGCTACAAAGTGGACAAGTTGCCTGTGCCAACACTAAATTATGTCTGGGATAAACAGATGGACTAGTGTAAGGAAGCTTAAACCATGTCTCTTAAGGGTTGGTACCTTAACAGCTTTCTTGGATCTGTTAAAAGCTTGCTCCTGCTAAAACCTCATCGGTTAGAACACATGCAAGGTTAGGATGAAAATAAAAGTAATCATCATGATTTAAGCCCAGACAACAACTAAGCAGCACACAGCCACTTGTTCATTCATCCCTGGTGAGATGGGGGAGGGAATCAAAGGGTAAAAGTGGAAACAGAGGGATCGGCTCAGCTGTTTCCCCTCTCAACTTCTTGTGGGTCCTCAGGCCACTCGCTGGGGATGGTGGTGAATGGGTGGGGTGATGCCAAGAGGCAGTAAAGGCCTTGACTCTGTGTAAACATTGCTCAACAACAACAAAAATATCCCTGTGATGCCAACACTGTTTCCAGCACAAATCTGAAACATAATCCCATACTGGCTACTACAAAGAAAATTGACTCTATCCCAGCCAAAACCAGTGAAGTAAAGTAAAAGGTTAAGATCAAAGTTTGGTAGCATGACTCAGGTAGATCTTTGGCTGCTGTCAGTGAGCCAAGTATCTACTTTCTAGTTTAGGACTGATACCAGCCGAACAAATTTGTTTCAATTCATCTCGCTAGATGTCCCTGTTAACACCAACTGAAGTTTTAGAGCAAAAGCATACATACCCATATGATTTTTTTCACAATTTAAATGAAAGCATGAAATTACTGGTCAAGCTCAGATTAGTATCAAAATGTGAAAACAAAACATGCTAATCCATCACTGCCTGCTGTCATGATAATTTTCTTCTTAGTTTGAAAAAATACTATTATCTTCAATAGAACATTATGCTTTCAAGACAAAAGATGATGATTTTTAGGAGAAAAGCTTTTAGCCTACAAACACCACTGCAGAAAAAAGCACAAAGCAGAGTTATGCTGCTGTACACTTTATAGTTTGATGAAAAACAACAGACTCTCTATAACTCAAGATTCTTAACAAGTATTTCAGCTCCTTCTGAGCCAATAATGACTTTTCTATATCAATTCATAAAAAAATTTACCGTAACAAACAATGCATTCTATTCTCATGTTCACTTTGATGGAGAACATGTTCATAGTTACATTTATCTGACAAGACTTTTACTAACCTTCATTTTCTTCTCACTGCCTAGTTCACAGCCTTCCTCTGCTGGCAGACAAACTGTGTTTCTTGATCTTTCTTTCCAAGGTGGTGGCTTAAAAACAATCCATGGTTGTCTTGGGGAATACAGAGTTGCTTATCCCTTCTAAAAAGAAGGAGAACTCCAAATTCAGAGAACAGCTATGTGACCTTCCCAGCTAAACAGGTTTGTTGTTCAGGGTATTAGTCTTGTCCCTTAAGGCGGAGATAATAATCAGTCATCCAGACAACTAACCTGTTTCCTCAGGTTATTTCCTTTATTGCTTTCTATCTCGTCTTAGTTATTTTATGTAGCAAATATTGTTTGTTTTTTTTTTTTTTTCAGGCTAAGCCTAAAGTTTTATCAGCTGCAGCCGTATGCCTTAAAGTGCAGGAGGCCTTCCAACAGTAGCCCAGTCACTTTATCATGAGCATATGGTTATGATTATTAAATCAAAGCCTATGTAGGAATTTTTACTGTGGGGATATAACAGACTATGGGAGAAAGCCTTAATGCCAGAAAAGACATGCAGAATCTATAGCTTGTTTCCTATTAGAACCTACAACAGAAGGGTGCCCCAGTCAGGCCCAAACACGTTCATGCCTCTTTCAGATATGCACTTAAAATATTTAAAATATTATTGATGTTGGTGATGCCAAATCACCAGTATCTTGTGCCAAATGAACAGGTTTAGGGCTTTTAAATACAATCATGTGACATTTATGAAGACAGATTAAAACAAAATTATATTTTCTGTAAGTTTTGTCTCTCAAAGATTTTTCAATAACTGCTTAATATCAGCAATCAAGCAGTGAGTAGTGGGCAACAGAACAAAAATTTATCAATCCTTGTAAAATGTTATTAGGTTTAAAAATTGTGAACTACTCCAGCTTTATTCTGATTAACCAGTTATTGATCAAAATATTTAGAAGTAACAATTTACAGATTGCTTTTTCACATATGTACATGGAGAAATATTACACGATGACTAGTACAGAATAAAAATTATCCTCTTATTAGTCTTAAAACTTTCTCGCAGATTACAGAGTCCAATAGCTTTAAATGAAGGTATGTTTCAAAGACATCGGTCAAAAATATTTAGGAAGTTACTATCAGCTTCCGTAATAAAACTTAGCCCAATAGTTCACTGGAACTTATTATTATAACTGTGCACTGCATTTTTTTTTTTTTTTTTTTTGAGTCATAGAATATTTGTGCAGCAGTGAATTGCATTCTCAGCTATGCAACTGTCAATCCGAAGTCATTTAGGCAACTGTTTGTCTTCTGCTTTATACCATTGAAATATGAACCAAAATATTAATCAGTATGTCCAAATATGATCCAATAAACAGACACAGGAGGTAAGAAAGTGTTTCTTCTTAGCACAAAACTTTTAGTAACCAATAAGACTCCCTCAGGATCCTGCTGGTTTACCCAAAGTTTTTTCTTACATTATGTTTGCCCCAGCATGGTCAGTTTTTCAGATAGCTAACTCAATGAACATAAACTATCAGCAGTTTCTTACAGAAACTGATGAAGTTGTTTCATTGCAAACACCACCACCATAATTACTTTTAACTTATAAAAAAAAAAAAAAAAAAAAAAGTGCAGTAATGGTTCAGAACAAAATTTTTAAAAAACAGAAACAACTTGGCTTTTACCAAATTATTATCTAACCTGTTACATGATGCATTAGTTGACACCTGACATCTTGCCAAGCATCATCTGTGAGATTTCCCCAAAGGCTTGAAACCTTAAAGGATTGTGTAATAGCAAAAGCAATCAACAGTGAATCACAGTTGAGTTGGCACCTTCCAACACCTTGGAAGTGTGACAAGTCCTTAAGTTCTCCATGTTGACTTGGAAAACTGCCAGTGTCATGATTATTAGTTGCCGTCAAGAGAGTCATGAAGAAGCTACGATCTTTCCACAGGTTTGAAGAGCCAACAGGGAGACAGAAATCACTCGATATGACCTTTTAAAAAACTCAATATCATTGTTTAGACTGACTCAGTTAAGTCATCATACAGTAATATTGTACAGCTCATGCAGAAATATACTATTAAAATATATAAACATTTTTTTAATAGTTTTTGTTGGGATTTTTGTTTTCAAAAAGTGACATTCGATACTGTCTTCATAGTGAAAGAAAAAGAGTCATTCCAGGAATCCACAGTTTCCTTTGAAAAGTCAAACACAGAAAGAAATTAAGTCCGGATTTTTAGGTACACTTTTGAGTTCATGATTATAGCAAATACAGACATTCTTTCTGGCTTTGAAACTGCACAAATTCTCACACAATTTCCTGGCTTCAAAATACTTCTCCATCCTAGATAGTTGTTAATACCTGAACTGTAATAATTGCCTACGATCTCAATTTTTTCAGATGTCCTACTTTTCATTTAGCATTTTCCTGCAGCAAAAATTAATTCAATCTAAAGCTGAAAGCTCCAGGATCTTATGGAAGTCTCAACAGAACTCATGTTGGACTGAGGTACCAGATGACTCAGAGTCATTAAAAGGATATACAAGTGAAACAGAAATTATTGTCACCAACACTTTTTCTTGTGGACCAATGCCAAATTTTTGAACTTACATAATAGAAACTATGTTGCAAGTGTAAAGTATCAGATAACTGAGAGAACAAGTTCTTCAGCATTTGAAGTCAGAGTTCAAATGGAATTTCCAACAAAATAAAAAAAAAAAAGAAAAAGGGATTGAACAGTTATTTTTGTGTCATTTATTTTCCCTGCCAAGGATAAAATCGGTAAATCCTGCCTGGTTTAGCATTCTTTACTTATCATAACACAAAAAAATAGAAGTCTTCCTGCATATTAGATTATTTTTTAATTTGACTGCGGAACCAGTATACTTTGGAATTTTTGCTGCTGTATTAGATGTCATATCGGTGCTGTAATCTACACTCACTTCTGGGCACAGGCTTTGAAGCATTTTTGACACTATACTGAAACTTCCCAAATACATTTGTATCTTCAGTAAACTGAGATTGTAAAAAGGATTTATAGACAAGATACTGATTTTCCTGTGATTTCATTTTCCTAGAAAGCCTTTTTACCCTTTTTTCCCTGTGTAGACCATAGAAGTAAAATATTCTATCATTTAAGGGAGTTAAAATAGTCAAGATATGCTCAAGCAAATCTTGCATTTGACTGCATTTGGCAGATTATGTCCAACTTCAGCAACTCTAGCTCTGTCAATTTTAAAAGATTTTTCTATAAAACTACTTTATATAATATCCTTTAAGGTGACCACTGTTTGAACTTCTGTAGTACTAGAAGGTGACACAGAAAACAAAACTCAATAAATTCCCCCCATTCCTACAAATCCTAGCAATTTTGCAGTTCTATTCACCTAGCAGTTTCAATGCCCTTTTTAAAGCATCATTAGGGACTGTAGTGATAGGGCAAGGGGTAACAGGTTCAAACCTAAACAGGAGAAGTTTATATTGGATATGAGGAAGAAATTATTTATTGTAAGGGTAGTGAGGCACTGGAATGGGTTGCCCAGGGAAGTTGTGAATGCTCCATTGCTGGCAGTGTTCAAGGCCGGGTTGGACAGAACCTTGGGTGGCATGGTTTAATGGGAGGTGTCCCTGCCTATGGCGGGGGGGTTGGAACTAGAGGATCATAAGGTCCTTTCCAACTCCAACTATTCTATGACTCTATGATATCAAGGAAAAACTTGGTATCATTGGACTAGAGAAACCATTATGACTGAATCATATTTCCCTTGTCTCTACATGCCCAAATCAATGAAGAACTAAGAAGACTTCTTCAACAGTGTTCAGTTACTACTAACTTACTATTGCAAATCACTTATTTACAGCAGTAAAAGTAGGATCTCCAAATCATCTGAACACTGCAAATGTATTAAAGAGCAACCTAAGCTGTTCTAATTAAGAAATATGGAAAAGTGCCGAACTACATGCTTAATAATAAATGTTCAATGATAATTATTTTATTTTTAATTTTTTTTTTAGAGTTCTACATTAGTATCTTTTTGTGCCATCTTAGCTGCTGTTGACTTCTTATTTTTTACGTAGCTATCACAAACTCTACAAGGAAGAACAACAAATCTGTTTCATAGCAAAATGGTATCTTTTCAAGAAACATTAGTTGAAGACAGCAGACTGAGTCACAGAGCCATAATCACCTGATCTCTCTTTTACTTCTAGTCAGGGATATCTGAATAACATTGATAACACAATTTTCATAGAATCATAGAAGAGTTAGGGTTGGAAAGGATCTTAAGATCATCTAGTTCCAACCCCCCTGCCATGGGCAGGGACACCTCCCACTAAATCATGCTTCCCAAGGCTCTGGCCACCCTGGCCTTGAACACCACCAGGGATGGAGCATTCACAGCTTCCCTAGGCAACCCATTCCAGTGCCTCACCACCCTTACATCTTCCTCATATCATCATCTGGTGTATGAGACAGGAAACAGTTCACACACTTCAGCCTGACTAGTATCTTCTCATTGTAACATAAATGGGTAATAGGAACTTAAATTATTAATCACCAGCCAATCACATTTAGACATTCATGTGAATAATTTCTTCCTGCTCTGCAGAGGACAGAGCCCAGGCACAAAATCGTTGCCCTTCTGGATTCATAGAATTCTGCCATTGACTTCATATCCATATGAGAATGGAGGTGGCTAGTGGGGAGAGAGTCCAGGAATAGTAAATTATAAGCATCAAAATAATGAGAAGCTTCCTCATTAATCTGTGTTGTATTTTAGGAAAAAAAAAAATCAAAATTTTTGAAGGTCAGTAATTTTGAGTTTTATTAATATTTAGAGAAAGAATTCTTTAGCAAAACTAAACTTCTGGGTCTCAAGTTGAACTGAGCATTCAAATTAATAAAAATTAGATTTCCCAGTCTATGCCATGATATCCCAATACTAAATCTTGTATTATATACAAATATACTAGCATCAGAACTGACCTTTATCAAATACTGACAGAAATGCACTGCAAACGTAGATAGCTAAAGTAGCTGGAAATCATATTCTTTCTTATTTCTCTTCTGAAAATATCTCCTTACTTAAAATCAGCAATTAACAACTTGCAAGCTTTCTAATATATTTATAAAATATAGGATTTTTAAGCTCAGCTCATGTTGCCTTGTGTTGTTGGGAAAGAACAGGCTTAGATCTAGAGCTGTTAGACAAACTGTTTTTCAGACACCAACAAAATATAGCCTATTTTGTTGTGTACATCTTTTTGCCAAGAAAGCAGGAGACTTACAGTATGAATATAGACCAGAATGGGCTCAAAAATCCCTTTTAAATCAATTTTACTGTATGTTCACAGATATTTTTTAAATAGCAGCTCTAACACTTACAAAGTTAAATTGTAGCCATGTTTTATACTTAGACAAACAGAGTAATAAATCTTAGAACATTTTGTATCTTTCCAAACTGGAAAAAGATAAGACAGAACTTGCAATGGCATGTTTTTAAGTAATATTTTCAAGGTTAGCCAAAAAAAGTGTTATGATTACGTATTTTCACAAATACATTTTCAATGTAGCTCATGTCCTATGCATGAATAAATGAAAAGCAGGTTGTAGCTCTTAACTATAAAATTAGATCTGATAAGTAAAGGTAGATGAATAGTTTAGATAAATCCAAATAAGCAGCAGATACAATCGTCATATAATTTTAATTCAGATTTACAGAATTCAGCCTGAAAACAACTGCAAGATCAAAGTACTTTTAATCAGGTAAGTTGTAAGAGTGCTTACACATCTTCCCCTTCATCTTTCTATTTTAGATTCTATTGCATTGTTCTTTAGTGAAAGAAATAAAATCTTTAATATATCTCCATATTTAATATATATCTACAAATACTCTTGCTTATTTCTCTAAATTTATCAGAGGATAAATACTGATGGAGTTTAGAAAATCAGCTCCTCATTCCATCTGTCAGTTTATTCCACCCAAGTTTTCCAGCAGAATTTGCCCTGCCCTTTCCTAGGAAAATTCGGGTACTATTAATAAAATAATAGATTTGACAGATATTAAAAAAAAATGCATCAATATCTCAGAGTCACTGCAATGACATTATTAGCTAAATTTTCTTGCATAAAATCACCTAGGTCTTCTAAACAATTCAGGGCGAAAAGAGGATCTACTTTTAAGCTTACAGGTGCTCACAATGCCTTTCTACTGATTTTAACAGTAACTGTTTTTGAAAATTTCAGCAAAAATGATTCTTTATTGAAAAGTGTTAATTTATTGAGACATTGAAACATAAATTCCAAAAGTAATTTTTATACCTATGATTGATTGTAAAACAAAAATGTTCAATGGGAACTACTTTGCAATTGGGCTGATTTTTCAGTCTTTCTTTACTTTTCCAATGTTAAAAAGAAAATAATGCATGAAAATTCTTTTACTGTATACATTAGCTCACAAAGTAAAAAGAAGTTTGTATCACTCCAGTAACTACTAATGTTAGGCAGGAAAATTTTATGAAAGAGGACAAACGATATGAATTTCTATGCACTTGAGATTAAGCCAATATGCCACAAGATGGCAGATGAAAGCAGCTGAAGAGACAACTTGCAGAAGACTGTGGGACAGAAAAAACAACTGCTTTTGAAGCATTTCCCCACCCTTTTATTATAGAAAATTAGTTTTAGAATCCGTTGACAAAACAAAAAATAAACAAACACAGACCGTTGTGTTCTCCTGCTTGTGTTCTTGATAAAACTTAGCTGCTAGAACTGTAGCCCCTCAAATTCAACATTTAGACCCCAAACACAATATTTATAACCAAAAGTATTCCTTAAAATTGATACGAATTTTCCCCATTTATCCTCCTAGCTGTAACTCCAGAAAAAATAGTGATCTCTCTGCCACCATTAGGTGTTGTAATGTATTGGGAATGGATTATGGAAGGCTAGGGTTCCTTTTCTGTGTTGGTTGGGAATGTAAAACTCTATCTTCCACAGAAGCATGCTCAACTACTGCTTTATGATTATGTGAAAACAATGCAGTTTCTCCAGTTTCAACTGATGAATTTGTCTCACTCTGCATAGTTAAATATATATTAAGGCAGATTAAGCATGATACCGTGTAGTTTCAACAAGCATATAAAAAGTGGGAATAGAGAGACAAGACATTCTAGTCACTGATTTAACAAGTACCTGGTGTAAATTCACTTCAATTGGACTACTGTTTAAAGCTCTGAAATCCTACAGCTCAGCTTAGTGTTTTAATATCATTTTGTGCTGCAGCACAGAAAAAAGTCCGTGGAATAACAGCCAGCTTGCAAACTCCCCCAGGCTGCTCATCTGTCCTGGTATAGGAGGAGAAATTCTGTGCAGGCTCCAAATTAGACCTTTCAGTGCTAAGACATTTTATGTGAAATCACAGCAGTTTCAATATTTTAGGAACATTCAACAAGAAATACTAGCTGAGGTGGCAATTTTCAGGTTTACTTCTGTGCTTACAATCCTGTGTGACTAAAAGTCATTCTGCAGCATTCATGTGCAGGCTTGAACTAGACCTGAACCCACTGTTTTCTCCTTGTTCTTTTCTGCTTGACACTTGTTGGCTACCTGAATATCTTACTAGAAAGTAAGTCCTGAACCTTTCAGGTTACACAAAAAAAGAACCCATCTGTTTCATCTAGATCATTCAATCTACACATCCAAGACAGCACAAAGTACTTAGCTTATTTCATAGGCAGCACTGAGCCCCTATTCTTCTTTGTCTTGAAATTTGTGCCAGTAATTTCTGATGGAAAAATAAATAGGACATAATCATGAAGGAGAAAGGTGAACACTGATGAATCATAGCTGCAAAACTCGTATCACACAGATGGCAAGTCACATTCGTTCATTCCCTGGCCTTGTGACAGGCATACACAAGAGAGTTTTTCCATAGGTGCCATGATGTAAGTACCTTATTGAGGGATTTTTTCCCCTGATTCACTAATTATACCTGGAAAATTCCTATCTTCCTCTTGATAATTGTTCATATATATTGGAAAAGAAGATTCTGAAATGACAATCAACCCTAAGGAATTGGCATTAATATCAATAAAAATTATGCAACACCTTTTGTTTCAGGAGCATGTGCCTACATGATCAGTAATTCTATGTAGACACGTACAAACAGTGTAATAACACAGTTAAGGCTGAGAGTTACGCTGGTGAGTCATCTCAAAAGCTAGAAAAACAGCCCAGCTATCTCCTCCATAGAGCAGAAGTGGGACAGCTGATAAGGTGTGCAGCTCAGAAATAGGTATCTGGCAAAGGGTTTGTCTGCACTCAAGTTACTTTAGAAATGCAGGCAGCTAAGTTCAGGTTAGTCATGACAGGATAGATGTAGTCCAGTGTTTTTTAGTCAAATAGATGCTACTGAAAAATAAATGCATGCAGATCAAGTAATATCACACATAGGAATTTATATGAACTGAATACGCAATCTTAACACTCACCAAAGAGCAGGCAGGGTAGCTGACAGCTTAACTCCCATCCAGCTTCTTTCAGCTGTATAAAAATTACTGAGAGATAAATGTATGGAGCAGGAAACTCCTAAATACAGCATTAAGCAGGACCTGATTGTCATCAATAACATTTGCAGGCTTAGCATGGTAAAACGTTAAAACTCTTATATAACATATGGTAACTTTATTGACCATCAACTACAACGTAATTCAATGTGAAGAAAACACATGTACAGAAAGAGCATCATAGAGCAGTATTCACGCTGTAAGATGATTAAGCAAAATACCGTGATGGGCTGATTATTACCTGATATAACAGCTAAATGTAGGAACCTGACTGATCAGGACTGCTCCAAGTTGAACATTATTTTGAGGTAGCCTGATATGACTCCTGGAAAACAGGATCTGAAACAGGCACATGTGCAACTCTTTGCATGAAAATGGGAGGGTTTGGGTCCCCAGAAAAACAACAATAATGGTACACTGCTTGCTATTGATACAAGATGGTCACTGGTAAAGGCATAACAAATAAGCAACTACTTTTTTTGCCCAGATAAAAGCCAGTTCTGGCTTCATATCACAGTGTTAAAGCTTAAGTACAATGACACAGTAGCACAAACCCTTTTTTTGAATTAGGACAGCCTTCCATTCTGTAGGCCAGGGCATGAGAGGGTTAAAATTGAAATTTCTGCACTTGTCCCTGACCTATCCCTACAGAAGGATCCTTAAAGTTCTTTCCTATTGATAAGGAAGGAAACCTGGTAAGCACATGCTTTTCAGAGCCAGCATTACTTTTTCTCCTTATTTGTAAAAGTTGTCATAATGCTATCTTTTTGATTAAATATTGATTTATTTTTTTAAAGCAAGGATCATTGCTTTCAGAGCATTCTAAAGGCAAAAATTCACCTTCACTAAAACAATGAAAAGTGAGACTGTAGAAACAGACAATGAAAAACAAAAGCAAGCATTGTCAACTGAAAACAATGGAGGCAGTAGGAAAAAGAATGGATCAAAACTATTACTCTGCCCTGTAGATTATTTTTCTTGTGTATTTACATAAGTTTGTATTGCCAGAAGGTTCATTTACTGCACATGTAGATTAATTTGTGTATAGAGCCAAGAGAGTTTCTTTAGCTTGTCAACATGTAGAATGCAGAAGGATCTGATTTTACAGTTGTTCCAACTCACTTCTAAATGTAATTAACTGCTTCCTATATAAAAAAAGTAAAGAGAGATTTCCTTTAATTTTTTTCATAATATTCTCAAAATTGTAAAACAAATAAATATATATGAAAGCAAAAGAAAAAACCCTGTACCCTCAAAGGGTTCTTATCAGAAAACATACAGACAATGTTTACTGATCCAACTCTAGATAACTAAAGTATTTTAGTCACTTCAACAGACAAACTGATACATTTGCAGGCTACTTTATAATTAGTGCTTAAAATTCTAGGGTATTTTTCAGGAAGAACTGAAGTTTTCCCTACTGTTTTCAAAGCCAAAGCAAGAGCCATTAAAAAAAAAAAAAAAAAAAAAAAAGAGATTATTTCCCCTGCCATATCTGGTATGCAAGTATATTACTCCCTAAAAGTAATAATTCTTAAGATTCAGGCAATCTTAAGAATTCATCTTAAAAATGGAATACAAAACCTTCACTCATTTGGCACTTTCTTGCTTATAAATACACAACCTGGGAATCCTTCAAATACTGACTAATATAGCAATTTTTACGATGAATAGAAAGTTACCAGTTTGTATATAAATGAAAAATCAAGTGAAATAGCAACAGATTGGAAAGCAATAGTTGCAAAAGGCAGGAATGTGAAGGAGAAGGAATAGAATATTTTGATTTTTTTCTTGAAAATTGACTAGAAATTGCTTTTCACTCAGAATTGAGACCTAATACTAACTTACGGATCCAGAAGAAAGGGGCATTAAAAGAAGAAAGGACTAGGAAGAAATACCAGCCAAATAATGTCGAAGAACAAAAACATGACTGCAAACTCAGTTGAAATGACAAATTTTGGCAGAAGTCTTATTTGTCATAACTTGACTTTTCTATCTGTTCATGTGTTTCTAGTACATTTTCACTCAGCTTTAGAAGCTGATACCAAAAAATTGTAAGTTGACAGAAAAGATGTTTTCTCAGTCATTTCTGTCTTTGGATAAGTTATTAATAAAAAAGAATATGTTCACAACAGTTTTCCAGCTGTGTGAAATATAGCAGAAAGCATGTTTTTTCTTACACATGTAATACTAATGGGTTCATAAAAACTGTAATTACTCCCATAAACTTTTAAGTGAGGAAAATTTATTGCTTTCAGCAATTAAATGATGACAACAGATGCCATCTCATTATGAATGCAGTTTAAGTTTTGGATAGCTTTTCTCAATGAATCCAACTATAACACATTCTTTCATTCGGCATGTATCCATATTTAGGATCCTGTGCCACTCACTGAGCCAAATTTCCAAATGGTTAGAATTTTATTCCTCACTATCAGAAAAGGAATTGAGGACCAATAGCAACAAAAGCTTCCGCAAATCAAACAAATGGGTTTGTTGCTGAATGTATGATTTAGGGTAATTTATGGACAGTAGACAAGTTAAGACGTTATGACATGGACAGGTGAACAAACTGATCATAAAATCATAGAATCATAGAATAGTTAGGATTGGAAAGGACCTTAAGGTCATCTAGTTCCAACCCCCCTGCCATGGGCAGGGACACCTCCCACTAAACCATGCCACCCAAGGCTCAGTCCAACCTGGCCTTGAACACTGCCAGGGATGGAGCATTCACAACTTCCCTGGGCAATCCATTCCAGGGCCTCACCACTCTTGCAATAAATAATTTCTTCCTCATATCCAGTCTAAACTTCCTCTGTTTCAGTTTGAACCCGTTACCCCTTGTCCTATCACTACAGTCCCTAATGAAGAGTCCCTCCCTAGCATCCCTATAGGTCCACTTCAGATATTGGAAGGCTGTGATGAAGTCTCCACGCAGCCTTCTCTTCTCCAGGCTGAACAGCCCCAACTTCCTCATCCTATCCTCATACAGGAGGTGCTCCAGTCCCATGATCATCCTCATGGCCATCTTTGCTCCAACACTTCCGTGTCCTTTTTACGTTGAGGACACCAGAACTGCACACAGTACTCCAAGTGAGGTGTCACAAGAGCAGAGTAGAGGGGCAGGATCACCTCCCTCAACCTGCTGGTCACACTCCTTTTGATGCAGCCCAGGATACAGTTGGCTTTCTGGGCTGCAAGCACACTGTTGGCTCATTTTCATTTTTCCATCAACCAACACCCCCAAGTCCTTCTCCACAGGGCTGCTCTGGATCTCCTCTCTGCCCAACCTGTAGCTGTGCCAACCCAGCTGTAGGACCTTGAACTTGTCCTGGTTAAACTTCATTAGGTTGGCATCAGCCCACCTCACAAGTGTGTCAAGGTCCCTCTGGATGGCATTCCTTCCCTCCAGTATATTGACCAACAAAAATGTAGTTGGACAATCAAGCTCAGAGGATAGTGGTTAATGGCTTGTACTCTGTGGAGATCAGCAAGAAGTGGAGTGCCACAGAGGTCTGTCCTCGGAGGAGGCAGTGGATTGCATTGCTGTCATATTTGCATGTGATACCCATTTGAAGGAAGAAACACATGCTTAAGGGAAGGAATATCATGCAGAGGGGCTGAAATGGGCCAGAGGAACAGGTCAACAGTCTCTTATCCTTCTTCCCCCTCGCCAAAGGAACACCTACTATTCAACATTATCTCCAGCCAACATTGGTCTGTCTACAGTGGTGGACATTCTAAAACCTCCCAAAATTCTAAGTGTCTGAGTCTTTATGTCGTTGACATTAGAAATTTCTGTTTGCCTAATGTGAAACTTCCTTGATGAAACAAATTTCATTAGTCCCTGTACATAGGTTATAGATAAGCTGGTTTATTTCCTTTTGCTGCTTGCTGGCAGCAGTTTTAAATGCATACCAAACTGTCAATAAATTCAGCTCCCCATTCGTAACCATACTCTCTGTTCCATCCTGATGCCTGGGTTTCTCGATCTATCCCTAGCTATTTCACATTTTATAGTGATTCCATGCATTTTAAACCTCTGATTATTCTCTTTGATCTTCCTGTGACTCTTCACACTTGATCCATATCTTCCTCAAAGTGCAGTTTCTAAATCAGAGTATTCCATCTGAGGCTTTAACCTTGCTTAGCAGTATGGAAGAACTACTTTACAAATCCTGCAGACTTCTTCAGAATAAGCCCAAACAGAGCAGAGACAAAGCATGAAAAGTTTCAGCATACACAGATGCACATTTTTCATGTTGTGATCAATTAAATGTGTTTGTTAGGCTATGAGGAAGACTTTTATAAAAATTTCACTCCAGAAGCTCTTATAGCACAGATTTCTTTCGAAAGCACAGCTTCAGAGACTTGCTTGACTTTTCATTTTAACTCTGCATTGTACTGTCTGTATTGATAAGTTTCAAAAATACTGGGAACTCCTCACTTTCTGAATTTCAGCTTTCTCTTGACATTGTATTTTTCTATCTGGTACATTACCACTGTTGCTTTGATGCACCAGGCATGTGATGCCACCTGAAAAAATTAAGTGCTTCTGTGCTCCTGCAGCAAAATTTGTCTTTATGGCAATAGATGGAAGAGGCACAGCATCGCTTGATAAAGCATATAATCCATCAACGTTTAATGCACTTTTTTTTTTCCCATTTACATTTATAAATGCTAACTCAAGTAATCTTATAATTCTGAGGTTATCAGCTTCACAAAACTGTAGTACTTCTTGGGTGCTTTGAAGACCCCTTCTTAACTAAGGGCTGCAGAAAGCAAAACTCTCACTATGCTAGGCTATTATTTTGTCAAGCAGGACATTTTACAGGCCCAGTTGCAATAGGACAAGGAATAAAGATTTTAAAGTAAAAGAGGGAGCTTCAGACTAGGAAGATATAATTCACGATGAAGATGATGAAACAGGATGCCCAGAGAGATGGTAGAAGAGTCATTCCTGGACACAGTCATTGTCAGACTGGACAGGGCTTTGAGTGAACAGATCTACTTGAAGATGTGACTGCTCATTGCAGGTGGGCTTGGCTACATGACATTTAAAGGTTCCTTCCAAACCAAACTACTCTATTCTGAGTTTCTGTGATAATTCAAATTAAACTAGAGAGAATTCTGGTACAAAATGCTAAATACTAACATGGAAATCATTAATACAACTAGCTGGAAAAAGATGGCACCCAGTTCAGGGGGATGTCCCTGCCCATGGCGGCCATACATTGGGAGCCGCTGCTCAGTGCCCCTGGAAATTAATCCCTGTGTTCGGACTGTATCAGTAAAGGCATTTGCACCACTTCCAGTCTGTTCAGTCTTCTTAGCAATGATCTGGATACAGGAGTTGACTGCATCATTGGAGAGGTTGCTGATGATGTTAAACTGAGAGGTGCTGTTGACCTTTGTTTTTTATAGCCTTGTTTAAGAAAAACCTTTAGAACTATGAAATAACTCTACATTAAAAAAAAAAAAATAAATAAATTGAGAGAGAAAGAAAGAAGTAATCCCTGCAATATCAGTATTTTTGTGCAAGGTCAGTCAAGCACTGATAAGTCACTTTGTAGAAAAGCAAGCATGGTCTTTTTGAAATCAATAGTAAACTGGGTGTTAATGATGCAGTCAGTCTCTTGCAGATTATATTCATTCAAAGTCAATGATTCCAAGCCTTTTGCCCTACAGGGTTATTCTAAATACTGATTATTTTTTTTTTTACTTTTACATCTTATTCTGCAATCAGAAATTATTGAAAAAGCTATGTAGTGTTGCCCTGATGTACTATCAATCTCAGCATGGTACTGCACCAGGGCACTACAGCCCAGAGTCAGAGCAGAGGATAAGAAAACGAAAATTAATATTATAGAATTTTTTTTCCAATAGCCATGTTTTTGTTAAACATTTAAAACTCTTTATTTTATTCAACTATTCCTTTCTTGACCCATTATCAGTATTAACATTAATATTCAGTAAAAATGTATACATGCTTTTATTTAAACGTTCACATTTTATTTAAGTATTAGGACAGCTTTGACCTTTCACCTCCTAGAAAAGACAGAATGAAAAAATTTATCAGGGTTTGTATTCAGCCTTTTTTATTTCACTGGCCATGTTTAAAGAATCTGCACTGTGCTGTTGAGAGATTCCTTTCCAATTTCAGTCATTATGCTTATTTTCTAACAGAATGCCCTAATGCAGTCCTCACAGGCATTGGAGAGGCTATTCAAACACAATCAAAATGAAAAAGCACAATGTTGTGGTGGAAGCACTTGACAATACCTCCCCAAAAACATTTTATTGTAATGTACAGAAACACTCTAGTACTATGTCAATGGCTGTCATTTCCAATATGCTACCTAGCATCAGTGCTGTCAATTCTAGTGACTCTGCCAAGTGTTTCAAGGTAATTGGTGCGTTTCCATAAGCGTCACATCCTGAAGCAAAGGTATGAAGGAAAAAGAAAATGTGTGATCCAAGCAGTTCTTAAAGTTTAAAAGAAAGAAAGAAGAAGGAATTACTGAGGCAGGCAAGCAGGCAGACAAGAAGACAGGCATGTAGAGAGTAAGAAGAAAGGCAGGCAGGCAGGCAGGCAGGAAGGCAGGAGAAAAGTTCCTCCAAATCATAGAATCACCGAATGGTTTGGGTTGGAAAGGACCTTAAG
The DNA here is from genome assembly GCA_024733675.1 of Psilopsiagon aymara. Lineage (NCBI taxonomy): Eukaryota > Metazoa > Chordata > Aves > Psittaciformes > Psittacidae > Psilopsiagon > Psilopsiagon aymara. Next base: position 23,765 of record JANRGW010003311.1, read on the forward strand.
ATCATCTAGCTCCAACCCCCTGCCATGGGCAGAGACGTCTCACCCTAGACAATGCCACTCAAGGCTCTGTCCAGCTTGGCCTTGAGCACTGCCAGGCATGGAATATTCTGCATGTCTTTGTACAACCTGTTCCAGTGCCTCACTACCCTCACAGTAAAGAACTTCTTCCTTATATCTAACATAAACTCGCCCTGTTTTAGTTTAAACCCATTCCTCCTCCTGTTGCTGCAGTCCCTGATGAAGAGTAAGACGGCAAGAGTGCCTAGAATTACAGGTTCATTTTGTGTAGAAGTGGTAGCTGAGCAACAGATCTTTACACCTATCATTTAAATCAAAGTCACTGGCCCCTAAGAGCATGTAATTTTTTGTATACACATTAAAAGCTAATTTAAACAGTCTTTATAGGCAGGTGAGATTTACCATGTGGTTAGCTTGAAAATAAAACACGTACTGTGGGGATCCACTGCTCTCTGATTTTTTTTTTTTTTTGCTAAAATAACTCTCTGCCAAGCACCACTATACCATCAGCATTGTGACTGATTCAAGAGTACGCAGTTGATTTTTTGAATGTGTTATGTTCTTTTAAAATGCTTTCCCAACTCATGCAATATTCACCTCCAATTTGCAGTTCATCAGTTTATGTTGTAAAATGTCACTTTCGATGAACCAAACACACAAAGAGAAGAGGCTTCCCTTTCTTCTCTACCACCACGATCTTGTTGCACCTTGCCACTCTTTCTTGTAAGTAAATGAAGTGCTTTTCTACACACACTCTTTTGCTTTTTGGTCTTCCAATTATCTCTGAACCATTCCCTACACATTACTAAATTACTCCATTCTCCTATCAACCATATAATTTTACATTCTCTCATCTTTCCCTCAATACTTTTATTCCTCAAGGACTTTGCATATTCCTGCCCAGTAACTGCTGGCATACACCATTTATTTTCTGAGCTCCACAAAGAAGGGGAGACAAAGTCACTTACTTAAACTACTGACAGACAACTTGATATCAGAAACAAATGCAAGACAGATGGATACTGAATATGATAATGACAAAAAGTCCAAATTATTACACAAAGTAGAAATTAAGTGTCCTTGAAATATCCCAAGATAATGGAAAATCAGTAACAAGAGGAATTCCTTTTCTACCACAAATATGAAAGGCATTTCAGCAAATCAGGGAAGTTTTCCAAACAAAAAGCCTTTTAAGCAAGACTGCTTGTGAGTGCAAGTAGAGACGTAGCAACTGATGCTTTATTGAATCTTTGTTGGGTCATATCTTTTTGGAAAGCTTGCCTTATTTAAAGATTTTATTCCATCCTTATTTAAAAGAAATAGGCATCTACAAAGCAACACTTCTGAAGTCTCTAGTCTAATTAGTACATGGCATGTGTGATGGCTTAAACATCTAAATACCTAGTATTATATTAAGTAGAAGAAAATTAGGAACATACTTAAGTACTTCTGTATATTAGTGCATTCTTTTTTGTCCAGATTATCAGCAAATGATAGGAGTCTTGGGTAAAACATGAAATATCATCACGTGCTTGTGATAACAGGCAGAGTAAAAGAAATTAACTGGAAGTCTTTAATGCAGTTTATTTCTCAGAATTACTTTGGGAAGATTAGCTCCCTTTTACAATTTTCTGTGACTTAGCCACTGTACTTTGGTATTTTAATCCGATTTTAAAAGGTGAAATTACATTTTATTCATTACAGAGCTACTGGTTTATATTTTTTAAACATTAATACTACTGCTAACTATTTTCTGTAGGATCAGCTTCCAGGCTTCTGAGTAGTCATTTAGGACTACATGGTTCCATAACCCACTGAAAACCTGTATTGTATGTATTTGGCCTCTGTTAACACAAAATAAGTCTAATACAGATTTGTATTAAGATGGCAGTACTTGAGTAAGGAAGTTATTTTACAGCAGTTATTTATTATAATACATAAATCTATATTTCTTCTGTGGCAAAGAGCTTTGTTCTGTTAGCATTGTTTGCAGGTTTATTGAATTTATTGACCCATATTATCACACCTAAATAAACTGCTACAGTACTTAGGCCATTTTCTTACTTATCCTGAAAACAGCTGTTCAAGAATATCACCTTCTTTTTTGCTTTCTGGCTCCCTGTCTTGCTCTTTTGACTGAATGGAAGTAACCTGCAACTCTAGATACACTTCTGTGTAGCCCTTCTACTCATCTGATCCTGATTTGTATCCATGAAGATAAAAGAATTAGTAACTGCATTTCTCACACCCTGATAGAAATCATCAATAATTTAGAATTTGCCAGGTTACTCAGGAGTAATTCACTGCAATGTTTAATGCCTTTTTTTTATAAGATCATGGTAGGTTAGCTATTCAGTAATACATGAGGCATCCAAACATTTTAATTCATTTACAGTGAATCACAGGAAAATTATTATATGCAGCAACATAAGTAGAGAATAGGATCTTTTAAAAATTATTTAAATGCACCCTATGTTGTACAACCCTCCATTATCTGATATAGCCATATATATTATATAAAGAAACCAAGCAAAAGCTCATATTGGCCCTAGGCCTATAGTAGTGAGCTAGTGTTTAATGCCAGTTAGGAGAAATAAGCTTTTTTTCTTTTTCCCTCACCTAAAACAAATTAACTCCTTCATTATGTTTATCATTTACATATGAAAATGTCAGTATAAGTGTTTATAAAGAAATCTAACTGGCTAATTTCTACAACAGCAGAAACTTTTACCTACTTCCCTCAAAAATACACTTTGAAAACACATGCAGGGGAAGACCTCATTGTTATTTATACTTCCATGTGACAGTAAATTCTTTAGATCTAGAATCCTTTCTGATTAAGGGGAGTTGCACTTCATTTCAGGCTGGCTACTTGTGCAGAAAACACAACTAAATGTGCCAGAGTCATGATTTAGTAAACAAGATTACAATTCATACTGTAGTTACACGAGACCGCCAATCTGGCATGCAGTGTGGACAAATTCATACTTAGTTGCTTTCCAGAGTGATTAAGGAAATTGGCATAAAAATATATAGCAAACCTAGGAGGAATAAGGAAAATCATTTAAGTCTCCCATTTTCTATCTGATGGCACAATGTTACATCTTCCTCTGCTTCTGAAAAACAGGAAATGCAAACAAACAGAAATTTTCAATATTATTATTGTCACCATGAGCATAATAAAAATTAGAGCTCCTGGTTAGAGAAATTTCTAGTTTAATCCTTTGCTCCACTGTAAAAAAAAAATAGTTCTAACTTAACTGTGTTTGGAAAACTTGTTTCAGGGAAAGAAACTATATAGAACAGACTCATTTCCAAACAGTTCCTTTTAGATATTAGTTCATAAATGCATTACTACCTTGTCTCTCTTTTTCAGAAATATGTCCAAAACCTTCTGTGTTAAAAAAAAAAAACCAAAACCAAAAAACAAACAAAAAAAACCCCCCAAACCAACCAACCAACCAACCAACCAAACAAACAAAAACCAACAAAAACCCCAAGGAAGGATTCAAACGGATAACAAGAGCATGTTTAGATTTGGCATTTGGCAGCAACAAGACACTTTGGATATGCGACTTTATTTTTTTTTTTTTAAACATGAAAGGAAGAGCCTGCCTTTCAGCTGAAATAGCTCTGAAGTGTTTATGCAAAACGCAAGAGAGACCAAGAAATCCAGTTCACTTTAGAGTCAATGAATGATCATAGCTTCAGAATAACACATGCTTTTACCATCAAAAAATACCCAAAACAGAGTAACTATTTTTGAAATACTTTTAAAGTTACTAGAAGTAACTTTTCCCTAGAAATTTGTACAACATATTGTCGCTCCATGGAGCGCAGAACTAAATAAAGCCTGGGGAGATTTGGATTCATGTTCTTATATGTGTGAAACTCCCAGGTTCTTCTTTCAGTTGCCCTGTGACTTTCAGACCCTTATGGAATTCTCTGTCCCTTAAAATGCCCATCACTGGCTGGACAAGCAGCAGCCATCTCTGGTCACCATTTCATACCAGTGGGCAAGTATTTCTGTGATGATAAGTTTTAGCCAGCTGTGTGGCCAGTTATCTGTTCAAGTTGCACTGGTGGTACTGACTTTTTTTCCTTTTCATTCCATCAGCTACTTTTAGAAAGCTTGCATGAACTCAAGTTACTGGAGACTACTATTCTTCCATCAAACTCCTTCAGAATTAGCCTAAGAGAATCAAGATTTAAAGGGAGAAATTATATGATTACATGATTTTCTAAGCCTTACTTTCCTAAGAAATAGCCTAAAGAATATTTTCTTCCACAGATGAGCTTGCATGTTTGACAGTTGCCTAAACAATATATAGTGCCTCAGCTTTCCTGTTAGTATGACACTACTCCTTATAAAAATAGGCACAGTAGTTTGAACTGAGAGGGCTCAGGGTTCATTTTGGTTTCACATTCAAAAAATAATTAAACCTAGTCACTAAATCTGAAAAGGTAGATGAAGATAGTCTTCTGCATATTTAAAGCCTCCAGTGAAGGTAGACTGGAATGTAGATATTTCTTTGGTTTACTAGACTAATTCCTAAAGGTAATTTCTTATATTACATCTACCACATTGTCCACCTACCTTTAAAAGAGCTACTTGAGCATTTCTTTGCCTAAAGAGAAAGCAGAAAGTTTTAAAATTAGTAGCATACTCTACCAAGACCCATGTGACAAATTCAAACCTTGAGAATGTCATGCAGAGTTAGACTGTGACAGTGTGAGATGCTTCTACTGGCACAAAATAAAACAATGCAGCTTCCTGTCAGAAAAGGGAAGAGGAAACTTGTCCTAAGAGTTAAAGGGGAACCAGAGTAAGAAAAGTAGCAATGGAAACAGTGCAAAGCTAATAAAAATTTGGTTTTGGGAAAGAACTGGTGCAGAGAAAGAGGCCACACATGCACAGCAACAGGAACGACAAAGTAATTACACAGCACCATATCTATGCAAATTTCTTAAAAAAATTTCTTTAAAAGTGTGAAACACAGAAGAAATCATTTTAATGATTTGCTTAAAAAAACAAATCAGAGAAGAATCCATCCACCCATTTTCTTTTGCATAGGTCACAGCATTATTCTTCCCTGATGTTTGGATGGTCAGAAACAGTCTTCGTAACTCAGCGAGCCTTTAAACAGTATTTAAAAAGCTAACTGCTCAAGTGCAAGTCACAGAAAAGCATCTGTTTCTTCTGTTAGCCAGTGCCTTGTTACCATCATTTTGAGTTACAGTGTCTGGTAGACTGCAAGAGCTCCAGCCCTAACAGGTAACCTAATAGTGAAAGACAGTGAATGATTTTTCATCACTTATAATGGTAATGGAAAATCAAGCCCTTTAGATATCCTTCATAATATGATCCATCCAGTATACATGCACCTATTTCAAGTCTGTTACATAGCAGTTGTTTGTGGGTATTCACAAACCAAAACAGATCTTCGATTTGACAGCCAGACATGATGAAATCGCATGTATGTTATTCACCAAGCTCAACTAAATACAAATGTCCAGGCCAGTGTTTCTCCAAATAAGGCATATCAATGTAGGCTCTTAAAAAAAAATCTGTAATGATAGCAGTTCCGCATCTACACTAAGCCCATTAAGCATCCTTGTCATATTTGCAGGTCTCAGAGAAGTTCTTTGCAGACCAGAAGTAGAAAACTGTACAAACACAAAGTAATGAAAACACAACTACTCAGCAAATGCAAATAAGAATCTTCATACAAAAAGACACTCAGATGAATGGCTTTGATTCCACACACACTGAAGAATAAAAATGTTTTCAGATTATAATGCACTATAATGTACTTCAAAAATATATTCTGACTCTATCTTACACAAGTACACAGACATGAACCAATTCATTTTTGTCACCTCTGTTTTTAAGTTGCCCATTTTTCCTGTGTAATTTACTTCAGGTTTTATTAATGGATATTTTCCATTGTTATTATTTCTTTTGCATTAGTCCTTTCAGAAGAGGTCTTAGAGTAATCAGAAAAAAAAAAAAAAAAAAAAAAAAAAAAAGAAAAAGGTTTAAATGTTTATTTTGACAATAGCAATGTAATTATTTTAATGACACGGTTATTACTTTCTGAAAATTACGTGAAAATTGTACCGGAGAAATCATAAAAAAGACCTTCTTGCATCTTCCAAGTACCATGTAATTACAAAATAATTGCTTATTTCTGTATTCTGTAAGCTAGTTTACTACAATTTTCCCACCTCTCCTTTTAATTAAAAGATAGGCAATAAATGGCTACATTTACAGAAGCACTGAAAACAGTTAGGCTTGCAAATCTGTATGCAAACTGAAAGCAATAGTCACTAGTAACATTTCATATTTATATAACTCCTTACTACTAGGAGAGGTTGTAAGTCCTTGCTAGCTAGGCATAAATCAATATGTCACCAGTGGCATTCAGCCACCTGTAAACAGGCTGGGCATTAGTTGATGCAGTGAAAAGTATGCACAGTTAAGAGACACAAAGAGAGTTATGACAATGACTGTGGGACAACTCAGGCAGTGGTCTCATTAAATGCTATGGAACCTTTAGCATCTGCAAAAGAATTTGATTTTCAAGGTCTGACAATAAATCACACTGTATGAATTCCTAAGATCAATGGTGGCAGCTGTTGACAATTTCAGCAATGCCTGACTGAGACATTTTGATAACTCAGTATAGCTTTCTGGATGCCAAGACAAGTAAAGCATAGATTAATAGAGATGGGGGGGGGGGGGAACAACAAAAAAGCTGATTTTTTGTATATATTTGAATGGATCAATCTGTCAGGTTCTGGAGACAAGGAGACAGCTCCAATCATTCTGGTTTTATGGAACAGATAGTGAATGACACCTCCTATGCTGAAGTCTAACACTGCAGGCATGAGAAGTTCTAGAGCCAGTAACAATCCAAAGTCCAGAGAGACAGAGAAAAATTATTTTCTGTACTTGTATTTGAGGGAAGGGAGGCATTTTTAATAGAAACTGGGATATGATAAGCATTCAAAACTTTCAAAAACAGGACACTAATTTAAATGTCTAAGTACCAGCATTTACACTGAAAATCTTGTTATTAACTCAAAGTATTAGTAAGGAATGCCACTCTGTGCAGGCCATTCACAAACACATTCTTATTGCTTAAAGAATAAGTTGCATGAAGGTATATTTATTTAATTAAGATGACAGAAAGTTAGTGTGCCACAAAAAGAGAAGAAAGTAGCTACTGCCAATTAAACGAGTTAAATACTCTAAATGCAGAAAAGGGTTTGGTGAAGTTCTTGATCTAACAAAAAAGAAAAGCTCATCAGCATAAGATATAGAGGAGAAGAAATAAAATAATATAAAAGAGGCTTCTTTCAGCTGAAATGGGCTTTTACACCACCTTGGCTGCTAGGGCTTGATAAAAGGTTTGAGATAATCCTATATTTGTGGGACTGATTTAATTCCTGTATAGTTACATTCCACCTTAGAAAAAGAGGGAAAATATGTAGGTACTATAGGCACCTGGCATGGATAGTTTAATATATCTTGTATGCAGTGTAAATAAATACATTGACCTCAAGTAATTAGTGTCTTGTATTGTCCACCCCCTTCACCAAGGACAGCAGATGTCTTCTGACTCTTTGGAAAGCCATCCTCAAAAGCCAGGTCTCCTGACTTTTTTTTTTTTTTTTTTTTTTTTGTTAAGAAAACATAAGCTTCATGCATTTATGGTAAATATTTTGGGGAAGATACTAACGGCAGCCATGTTAGATTGAAGTACATGGCTCCAGGACCAACATTCTTAAATATGAGTTTGATGACTAAACTCACTACCATGCTGGAATAGGAGGTTACAGACCCCTCCCCTGTCTCCATCCTTCTTCTGCCTTGTTGTTTCCTTTTACCTTGTTTTTAGTCTCCTGAGAGATGCTCCAACAAACTAGAAAAAAGAATAATTTAGCACAAACTGGACAGAAGACTGAGGGATCCAGCAAGCTCCAGAGTAGCATAGTGAAGGGGTAAGACTGTGTGGCAAGGAGCAGGGAAGAGCGGACAGAGAAGAAATAGGGAAAGACTATGGAAACAGGCTGTTAGAAAGCTAGCATAGTTCAGTAGCTGCAAAATCACAGAATTATTCACAAACAAATGCAAGACTGTTCTGTCCACCTCCACACTTGCCAGGTACAAATCAGCTTCACTCCTAAAGCTGTATTATCATTTTATCCTTACACCAGGGATTTTCAGATCCAGCACAACATAGCTGCAACTCACAGTCATACACTTTTTCTTGAAGAGCTGGCTTGTATCATGCAGCTTGAAATATAGGCAGAAAGTCATTACCTGTCTGAGAAACACAATGCCACATACAACCTTCAATACCTCTGACTAGGATTTTTAACATTCACATGATATTAAGCAGGGAGAATGCCTGTGCCATCCAATGGATGAAGTTGAAGAAAATATAGACTGAAAAATCTCTCCATCGGACTTAGATGCCTGCCTTAGATGTACACTCTGAAAGCACTTAATTCACTGACACATAGTTTTTTTGTTAGAGATGGACAAATTTAAAAAATGGCACAAAGGGAAAACAAAAGTGGCAGTATTCTTGAATTAGTTTTCCTCTCCCCTTGTTTCTCAATTTATATATCTTTGGTATTTTCTGCTGAAGCCAGCACTATGAATGTTTTTAGCACTTTTACAGGACTGAGCCCCTCAGACAGTTTGACACTTCCTATTACAAAATAGTAAAAACTTAAGTACCTTAGGTCACTGATCATATCTAGAACTGTCCCTACCAAGGCCAAGATACTTTAATACCTGGTTTCTGGAAAAGTGATTTTAGGTTTATGGAGAAAACATATGCACTGAAGTATTCTGTATTTTCTGCTTAAATTGTGCTTAAGATAGATACACAACTTTTCTTCTTAATTTGGCTCATTAATGTGCATTGGTAGAAATCAACCCTTTGTATTATTCTGCTCCAACAGCATATTGATCCTGACTGAGAAATGATTGCACTTTTAGGAGTCAGTGATCCACAGGACAGTTAGACTGATCAGGCACAGGCCTGTTCTGGGCCCTCTGTCCGTCATGGCTTCAGGCTGTGCTGTGCTGCACAACCCCTTGGCTGCAAGGCAAATTCAGCCAGCTCATTTTAACTGAGGAGCCAGAAGGCAGCTCCCAACTGATAATTGTGATTACACCACTTGCCTGGCCTTGCCTTCATCTAACTGCATAGACAGAAGTCTGCATGGGTGCATACCTTTCAGAAATAGGGTTGTTTTGTCATGACGATATTACATGATAGATGAGGGAGACCAAAACAAACCAAAAGGGAGAGCTTTACTCCACAAATGACATCTCAACAGTTATGTTATTAAGCCTCTTTTTTTGTGTGCTTTTCTGATTGAGATCCAGAAAGCTTTCCACCATCTCTCTTGCTCTCTCACTGTCACCATCACCACTGCCACCATCCCCCCTGTGGTGCAGAGGAATTTCAAACCAGGACACCTAAATGATTTTAGAAGCAGTTTCAAAGTGACACGCAGAAGAGAGTAAGACAGACTTCTATTTTACACAAATGCAGGAAAGGAGGTGGCTTCTCCCAGAAAGTGCCTGTTATGAAGGGGAGAAATAAAACCCTAATAACAGCCTTGTAGCTGAGTTTTTATCCCTGTCATCCAAGAAAATTTGTGGAAACACTGTAGACTGTAAAGTCTGTAGAAACACTGTAAAGTTTTCATTGGCTCTACTTGTTAGTAATAGGCAACTATATATAGTCAAAAACTGCTATGACAGCTTGAATGTCTGAGAATTGCCTTGCTATGGCACATCTCAGTGTGATTTTTGAGTTAGTAAAAACACACTGCAAAATTATGATCTTCAGTATTTTATCAGGTCAAAAATGGTACTCAAATAGCAACCATATTTCTCAGAAGCAAAAGATGTGAACATTTTCCCAGTCTATAAACTTCTTCAGTTAGCTTTCATTTAGTGACTAATTTGTTCTCCATCTCACTTGTTAGAAGCCTTAAAGAAAATAATGTTTGAAAAAGCCACAGGATTTTAAAGGTTTGGCTTAGTGACACCTTATGCTAGTTGACAGATCTTCTGCATCATTATGTTTTTCTGCATGTATGTATTTATCAAGTGGGGATTTACAGATCCATGTGACGGGAGCTTTTAGAAGACTGATAAACCACACCAGTTTTAAATTTAAAAACAAAAATTTACTATATTAATTCATTATCAGCACACTTCATGGTAATATTTATTTCTTAAACAGCACCAACACATATTCACTCTCTGTACAAAACTGTCTTTAACACCTAGAATATAAATTAGCTGTGAGCATACAAAGACTGCAGAGCTGATGTCGCAGAGCTGATGTCACAGAGCTGATGCCAGTTAGCAATGACAGATACTGTCTTTGGAGGCCTCACCCGCAGCAGTTTAAGCAATTGAACATGAGATATCCTGTGCAAGAGAAGTTTGGACTGAAGCAAGCTTGTCTTCTTTCTTCTCCATTCTCATGCACAATATTCACTTATCTTGTTTATGATTTTGCCATCCACTCTGTTTTTGTATTCAGCAAAAAAATTCTTCCTACTGCAATTGTGTTCATCTTGTCCTTTAACTTCTGAATTCTTACTTGTTAGCTGCATTTTGGTTGCATTCAAGTGAAACTATGCAAATTACTGTTTGCCCCTTTCAAGGTCATGTTGCTCATGCTTACATAAAATACTTATACATAGGCATGCTTATGTCATTGTAATAAACATTAGAAGTTACCATCTTTGTTCCCCACATTATTTATGGGATGTCTTACACCAATTCTAATTGGGATTTCAACTCAGAAGGAGGCAAGAACTCCTTTAAAAATATCCTCCCTAATACATACAGTATGCAGCATATATAATTAGCCTATCTTCTTCCTTCTTATAGTCCAGTCAATTTCAGCATTAACTTAACCATTGTCTTCTGAGCAGCAATCAAGAAACACCTCTTCCCTGCCTAGACTGTTATACTCCAAATACCAAGCGTAAGATTTTGTGCAAGTGACTGGAAAGTGCAGATGTTTATCAACCTGCAAAAGTTTGAGCTTTATTACAAAGGCTCAGCATTCAAAACTTTACTGTGAGTCATGAGGACAAAGATTTGGACCACTGGTATTATACACTCAAATTGATAAGCTTGTTCCTGTGATGAAAAAAAAAAAAAAAAAGAAAAAGAGAAAGAGGTATAAATACAAATAGGCCTTACGTTCTTTAAACTGAAACTATTTTAGATTTCTGGGAAAGATGATGCCTGAATTCAAAGCAGAAACAGATGTTGGGGAGTAAGAAGAAGAACTTCATTTCTTTTCAAAGTGGGTCTAAATAGAAATCCTGAGACAACTTTTCCCATGTATTAGGTCGCTGTGAATTAATGATGAAGGAAATCAGAACAGTACTTTTGCTCCCTCCCCTGTTCAGTTAGAAGAGAGAAATTAAATTCTTATCATATATATGGAAAGTTAATACACAGGCTTGCTAACTGCAGTGTTAATTAAAGAAAATAAAAACAAACCAAAACATATAATTTCTCAAACTGAGTGAATTTATCCGATCAACTCATTTCTACTGCATCCAAATAATTGTTTTCATTTCTCCAGAGCACAAAAAGAAACCAGGCTAAAAGGCAAGGAAATTAAAAGCCATAAAAAATTTCTTAAGACTGTGCAGGTTCCGTCCCATAAATATATGTCTCTAATAACAAACACATGCATTTTACAGATTTTATTTTAAAATACATTTGTAGAAGGCTATCTGAGAAAGTGGAGCGCCACATCTGCCAGAGAAACTGGTGAAATTTAAGACTGAGGACATGTTCATTCTGATACGCTTGATATAGGGGGGGATTAAAGAAAGCAAGAGAACCAGTAAAATCCAAAAGATTTCAGGCAGGCTTAGTGGAGATTGCACTGCAGACATAGCTTCAGCAAGTCCAGGAATGGCCAAGGAGGACAAGCCCCTTTTTCTCCAAGGACTGCTCATTTCACAGCAGAAGCAACTTAGAAACTGACCAGCAAGTCTATGGATGAAAATCAAGCCCCACTTATGAAGTGGAAAGTTCAAAGCATAACAAAGGTCAGATGCCTGCACTGGCAAGAAAAAGTATTCCTGATGTACTGGAGAACAGCAATGGAACTGATGGCAAAGCAAATCCAGAGATGCCAAGTAGGATTATCTAAGTAATGCAATAGAAGAATATACTTTATTTCATTGATCTAGGTGTTTGAAGCATGATTATCAAGGTGCCTTGTTGCGGGGACACATAATGATTATTTGGAAAGACAAATACCATTATTTCAAATGTCTACCCCTTTCCTTCTTCTTCCCTCAGTTTTATATGCTCTACATGACATCAAATTCTTGCACCCCCAGCTTACTCACTGGTGGGGTGGGGTGAGAAGTAGAAAACCCTTGACACTATGTAAGCATCACTCAACAGCAAGGAAAACATCCTGTATTATCACCACTGTTTCCAGCACAAATCCAAAACATAGCCTCATCTTTGCTACCCTGAAGGAAATTAACTCTATACCAGACAAAACCAACAGAGATGAAGAGAAAGCTTACGTAAAAATATATGGACAGACAGATATTTCCTCTCATTTTAACAATAGTTTAATACCTTAATTAAGATGCCCTAAAAGACAGACACAAATAAGTAGGTCCCTACCCACCTTATTTCACCATTTGGTAGAAGGATCACAGAGGACTGATGAGTATTCAGGGTGTAACATTTACATAACAAGGGAACTACCACATGTACGCTACTTTTCATCTGCACATTGATTCAAACTCTACATGAAGGATATTCATGTTCTAATGCCAAAGATAAATATATAAACTACATTGTCAAATTCTAAATGGAAATACTTTTACAGACTTCTAGTTAAGCACAAGTGCGTATTTGCTCACTGTCTCCTTGGTAACAACCACTGAGAACTGAGAAGGTATCCCATTAGATAAATCCAAACTTGACAGAAAGTAATTATCTCAAGATCTCACTTTTTGGAAAAGATGCAATCCTTCCCTTAACTTTCAAGTACTTAATTTCTTTATTGCATTAACACCAGTCCATCAGTCGTGTCTGGATTTTGATTCAGTCAATTAGCCTTCATCATTAGCCCAACCTGCGATTTAATCAGATGAAACCAACTGTTCAGATTGAACACTTGAACAGAGTGTTTCAGCCAAAACTGTGAATTCTGAACAATTACAATAAGAAGGGCCTGTGAGAGCTTCTCAGGAAAACATCCATCCCTGTGGCTCAACACTGTGCTATCATTGTCTCTATTATACTTCCATTGACCAAAGATAAAAGTCTTCTGGAACTCCAGCTCTCAATTCTGCCCTTTCATCCAGTCAAGAGATTTGGCCATCATCATAGTTGAAAGACTGAGCAACAATTCAGGTCACATCAGAAGTGGACTGAGAGCTAAGATTTATCTTAATCATGAGTGGGACACTAACTGAGGCCTAACTTTATCCGTGGTGCAAGCACTGTTCTGGGGATAGAGTCCTGTAGAAAAGTGCTTAAAGCCTGGACAACTATCGACAGCACAATGTCTAATGTGAGCCCACGAACACGCTGATACATCCAATAGGCTCCTAAGCTTACATGTCTTAAGGAATGCGTAGCTAGTAGTACCTCATTCAGAAGTTACTGCCAATACTTTGACAAATTAAAAAAAATCTATATTTTCAGGAGTACAATTAATTTTATAGCAGCATCTACACATTAACAAAACTAATCTTTGGAGTATTTATGCAATATGATGCACTCCGGAAATGAGGAAGGCAGGAAAATCCAAATTAGAGAGCAAGTATGATTTGACAGAGAAGGAATTATTTGTATTGTATAGAAACACGTTCGTTTCCTTCAATCTTTCCTTCCCAATTTGTCAGAAGAGCTGAGTATTTCTCAAGCCATCAATCCTATGCAAAAAAATTCTTGTGCAACCAGAGTATAACAAAATAGCGAGCACAAGTAACAGTGCTGGATCTACTTAGACAACTTTCACAGACAATTCAAAATCAATACAGAACTACAGGACTGAGTGCAAGACTGCACAAATTAGTACTAAAATTAAATAAATAATCCAAATCCCACAGTATTTTAAAACTAATTGAAACAAAAATGATTAAGTTTTCATTGTACATGTGAAAGTGGGTATAGCAGAAAAAATAATAGAGGTGCTAGGAACTAAATAAAAACTCTTAAGCAGTCAAAAGCACAAATTCACAAGTGCAAAAACTACTAGCATAGCTGTGCTAGAATTAGAGAAAATATGGTGGAATTATAGAGACTACATGAAACTGTTACAAAATGCCTGGTTTTCATACACTTTCACTTCGTCTTTCTACTGGTCTTTGCCTTCCAGTTAGATTTTTGTGAAGTAATTTCTTGCAACCCCAGTGTGGGGCAGCAAAACTCAGAAAACAGAATCCAGGCTGTCATGAAAACCACGGGTATGACAACGACTCAGTCTGATACACAGCTTTTCACTTTCTCAGTTTGGAGGAATTCAGTTTCTTGAGGTTTCTTAGGTATATTTACAGTGCATATAGCCCATTCAGTAGCTGTCAAATTCCTCTCTACCAGGGACATGTTACAGAAGCAGCAGCTGAAAATTGTCCACAAAACTTTAGAAACAGAAATATTCACTGAAACGTTGTTACATTCAACTGTCTTCTGCAATATATAAGGTGTCACAAAAGACATAAAGATTTTTAATTATTTTATTAGTTCAATTTTTAATTTATTTCATTTTTTTAATCCTTTTCTCACCCCAAAATTTCTATTTGAACTTGTTTCCTTCTTATAGCCATTCACTATTAGTAGAAAAATACTTTGTAAATTTGTATGCAGTGGATAAAAATGATTATTTTAATTTCTGTGGTAGCTTTCCAGAACATGCTTCTAAGGGAGCACAGTAACTTTTAGGTGATACACTCTTTGAATATGTTCACTGGAGGGGGAAGAAAGCTGAGAATGGAAGGAGGTGTTTAAATAATTTTCAATCACTCAGAGAATAAGCCACAGTGTGTTTTGGGACAGACAAAGCAGGAAATCAGAAAAAGGCATGTTATTGCACCAGCAGTCTAGAAAATAGCTGTATTCAATGACAAATCCTGTTTTATTTACATATCTACTTCCACTTATGTTAGATCTATTAAAGGAAGAGATTTGTCCAGTATAAGAACTTGAGAAAACAGCAGAGGGAGGAAAGTACCTACTGTGAAGACAAAAAAGTAAAAGTCCAGCTTCTTTTACAGCATCAGATGCTTGAAAAAAAAATATAGGAATAACTATTCCTATAACGCAGATTTGTTGAAAGTAAATGTACCTGAAAAATAAAATTAGGTTCTTAGGGAAAACGTGTATTTCCTGTCTTAGGTTTGGAAAGTGCGTTGAATGCCAATTAAGAACAATGAAAGTGGAAGCGCCATGTTAGATACCAAATATAGTATTTTAAGATACAAACTAGAAACTTTGTCTCAGATTACTATAAATTAATGAGAGGGGGTTTTGCTTTTCCAAGAAATACATATTTAAGCCCTCAGAATAGCAATATTCTTCTGATAAGCAGTGTGCTATTTGATGTAGGTTGGGGCATTCTGTCAGGTCCAAGCATTTTCTCAAATGCACCTTCCTACAGTGTGTCAGTACTAGAAAAAATACTAGCTCTTTTTTGAGCAAAATACTATGAAGTCTTTTAATGGACCCCAGATAAATGTAACAGATTCAGCTGATATGTGTAAACACAGTACACTTAAATAACTTTCACTGACATTAAAATGTAGCAAGTCAGTGTATCTTCTTACAGACCCCTTATTCACTGTTAAATGATAATTTTCTGAACAAAGATCATTTTGAGTCTTAGGAAATGTACCTGACAAAAGACAGCATTGCTGTGATATGTAGATCTTCAGTAAGCAGACTGCAACAATGAATTTCAAGTATTCTTTAACAAATATCACCCTTATTTGTGGTAACTGTGAATGTTTGCATTGGAAAGGATATTTTCTGCTTACTTTGGCTATGACTTCAGACCAGGCATAACTCAATACTAGTCAAGTAAGCCTCACGCAGGCTATTCATCAATTATATTAATCCCCAATGTTAATTTCTTAAATTATCTGCTAGCAAACAAACAAATATGGTGTAATAGCATTTCAGTGAGCAGCATTCAATAACTAAGTATAAGCCATATCCATGTTGCTGCTTAAAATTCGTTAATATCATAAAACATTATTATAGCACACAATTTTCCAAAATTTTAGGCTTTGCAATACAGCTGGTGAGAAAATGCTCTAAAGATGTACTGAGTTCAATATACAGTGTATAAATTATTGTATCTGTATAACAAAAGCACAGCTCTAAAATTTATACGGAATTTATACAGAAATACTGGACAAAGATCCTATATCAAGATACAATGCCTATCAAATTAAAAGACTAGTGAGAACAAATGTATGTGCTCCATCAAAAGACTACTGAAAACTCACAAAAATTACCTTTGTATAGACTGGAAAACACTTTAAAAGGGCTTCCAAAAGTAAATAAAGCAGGAACTGAACATAAGATTTTTCTTAGTGACTGGAGTATGAGAATTTGGTGAATTGATGATAATAGTTGTTGCACTGTTTTTTTAACAGCTATTTGCCTTACAGGGTGAAAACCAGTAAGGGAGTGTTATAACAATATATAAGAACTCACTAAATTCTTGGAAGGAAGATCATAGAATCATAGAATAGTAAAGGTTGGAAAGGACCTTAAGATCATCTAGTTAAAACGCGCCTGACATGGGCAGGGACACCTCCCACTAAACCATGCCACCCAAGGCTCTGTTCAACTTGGCTTTGAATACCACTAGGGATGGAGCATTCACAACTTCCCTGGGCAACCTATTCCAATGCCTCACCACCCTTACAGAAAAGAACGTCTTCCTTATATCCAATCTAAACTCCCCCTGTTTGAGACTGAACCCGTTACCTCTTGTCCTATCACTACAGTCCCTAATGCAGAGTCCCTCCCCAGCATCCTTATAGGCCCCCTTCAGACACTGGTAAGGCTGCTTTGAGGTCTCCACACAACCTTCTCTTCTCCAGGTTGAACAACTCCAACTTTATCATCCTATCTTCATATAGGAGGTGCTCCAGTCCCCTGATCATCCTTGTGGCCCTCCTTTGGAGTTGGTCCAACATTTGCACTTCCTTTTTTATGCTGAGGACACCAGAACTACACACAATACTCCAAGTGAGGTCTCACGAGAGCAGAGTAAAGGCCAGGATCACTTCATTTGACTACACTCCTTTTGATGCAGCCCAGGATATGGTTGGCTTTCTGGGCTTTTTAAAGATGATTACTTGATTTACAATGAAGTTGCTGGATGATGAGACCACTGTCCTGATCTCCTCTAAATGATAATTTAGCACTGTCCTAATTAAGTAGTCTGCATAGTGAATCTGCTGTTGTCAGGGCTGAGGGAGATGATGCTCTCTAAGAAAGGCTAGAGCAGCTATAAACAGACTGACAGTAAGCAACTGTACTGTCTTGACAATGACAATATTGATCCTAATGCAAACATACCACCTGTCTTCACAGCAGCCGTGAGGACATAGCAACTGGCAGAACAGTGACATTGAGCAATTGCTAGTATAATCAAGCTAAAGTTAAATATCATAGTATGAACTTCCACTTTTTTGGTTAAAAAATGTAATTGGTTCTTACTAAAATACTTCCCTAAAGGATTTCCCTAAGATAGTTCTATTTTTTTATTATTATTTTTTTTTTTTTTTAATGCAAGAAACTGTTCTCAGACAGACTGATAATCACACCTTTGGAAAGGTTTGTTTTGAGGGTTTTGGTTTTTATTACCATCCAAGGTCAAGAGCTATGATTTTCAAATGAACCAGTCTGATCAAAAGGCTGAAAGATGCAATCAACGTGATGATACAACAAATGAGAAACCTCTATCAATTGTATAAATATCATTTCACTCTTGATAAATTTGTTCCCATGCAACTGTCTTGACATTGCCTATTAAGTCAGTATAAACAGAAAAGCTGAAAACACATTTCCTTAATGCGGGCTGCATGGAACACGTCTATATGTACATACTGGAATTTGGCTTGTGTATTATGAGGTTAAGGCTTCTTTCATCCATGACGGAAGGGATCAAAGTATGAGCATTTCAATCATATGTGGAAGTTTTTACTAAGAGTGAGTAAGGGAGGAGATCCAAGCTATGCATTTGTTAAACTCCTTTGGAAAGCAGGCTAACAAATTTTTGAAAGGAGACTCTAATTTCAGCTCAGCTTGAAACAAGCTTTTGTCTTCTCTCACAATTTTTTACATGGGAAGAGATTGTGATACTGATTTGCCTTGTGTTGAAGTGGTGCTCAGAAAGAAGGTATGAAATGGATAAAACTAATAATATTGGAGGTAACATTAGGAGAGCTGGTCCCCTACTTCCATTGCTCCTACTTGCTTTTGGGCAGCAGCATATGTGAATAACTCACTTCTGTCCTGGTTCAACAGATCACCATTGCATTGTGAGTGCACAAGGGAGCTGTCTCTTGTATTCACCTGAAATGTCCATCACATTTGAGAGGTTACACTGTCTGGCTGTAACCTTTTTAAAGTCAAAAAAAACCCCGTTTGCCTGGTTAGCTTCAGAAAAGAAGCAAGATGTTAGTTTTAAAATAAGCATGTAAATACATACATCAAATCCAGGACAAATTAAGTACCCTCTTCAAATGTCACTTACAGTTTTGATCAGTGTTTTCAATGAAACCACTCCCGATTTGGTTCCCTATGACAGAACAGCGTTGTGAACTGCAAAATATCACTGTGGAAGGCTCTTATTCTCTGTGCACAAATAAATCTCCCTGCAGGCATGCTTAAGGCTCTTTTGCTATTAAGCTTCTCTAGTATTCACCTTAAAAGCTGCAGTGCTCTGACCCATGCTGAACTTGCTTCTAAAGCACCACCACTAAGGGGATAAAAGATAAGGAGACTTAAATACTATTCTGTGTACACTGGGATCCAGCCTTTCCTTTTCAAGAATTTTGCCTTTTCCAAAATAAGGTTTGACATGAATAAAGGATCTTCAAAAATGCTAAAACATGGCAAAACATCTGCACCGTGCTTTTTTTCTTTATTTTATTCACTACGGTGGAAGCACTGCAGAGCAGAGATTACAGGGAAGGTTATTTGTTTGGTTTGAGAGTTGTTTGTTTCTTTGGTTGATTTTCATACAAATGAATTCTCAGAGATTTTAGTTGGGTTTTTTAGATTTTATTGAATAAACCCTACTGGTCAATTTTGAGTAACTGGAAGCCACTTCTAAGGCTTCAAACCATAATGTCCTTAACTGCCTCAATCTTGAGGCAAATAAACTTAAAAAATACTCCTTAAGGAAAATAAAACACATGCATTTCAAATTGTCTTCCTGGAATATGCCAAGTTCTCATATCTGAATAAACAGATTTTGGTATGCAGATCTCTGCTAAGCATTATGATTAGTTCTTATCTGAATGATTTTTGTTAGTTATGAAAGTCACATATGGCTTCTTTAACTGTACGATGGTGACAAACCAGCCAGCATGGGAGATCTACAAATCTTAAAGAGGGAAATGCAAAATTCACATTCAGTGTTCAAAACTAAAGTTTTAGAACCTACCTGGTAGGTTGCTGCTGAACCCATGACAGAAAGCTAGACTCAACTGTCAAAAGTTTGGCTCCCTTCAATTTTCACTAAATCATAGAATCATAGAATGGTTTGGGTTGGAATATCATCTAGTTCCAACCCCTCGTGTCATGAGCAGGGACACCTTCAAAACCCCATCCAACCTGACCTTGAACTGTTTGAATTTTTACTGTTTCATTTACCTAAGATAAAGGACTATGAAATCTCCATATTTCACTTAGGAAAGCTTTTTTATGGTTACGTAGAGAAAATAAGTTTACTTTGACACAAAATGTTCTGAATACTGGTAGAAAAGAAGAGCGCAGGCTCAGCAGTGAAGCTGATGTACTCATGATGTGTCAGCTAAGTTCCCATGTCCTTAACAGATGAACATAATGTAAGGACCAGCACAAGACCCTGGCATCACAGTGGCATTTAGATCACCTGAAAATGGGCTACAATGCCTATACTACGGAGATGACATCTGTGAGAGTTGCAATCCTTGGAAATGATCCAAATGTCTGTATTCCAGATATTAATGAAAACTATAACCAGTAGTGATTGAAAACTGAAACGAATTGAGCATTAGATATTAGGAAAAAAATTCTTCACTAGGAAGGTGGTGAGGCACTGGAACAGGTTGCCCAGAGAAACTATGGATGCCCCACCCCTGGAAGGGGTTGGAACCAAGGCCATGTTGGATGGATTTGAGCAACCTGGTCTCGTATGACGTTCCCCTGCCCATGGCAAGGAGATTGGAACTAGATGATCTTTAAGGTCCCTTCCAACCCAAACCATTCTATGATTCTACAATTTGAGCAACTAAATTGACACTAACCTTTCAGAGACAGAGTAGCAAATCTTCCTTTAAAAAGTAGAACAGGCAAAAGAAGAGATCTATTTTATGCACAGATTTTTCTACAACCCTGTGATTATCACCATATCTACTAATAAAAACCACAATTGAAAATAATGCTTAGTTAAGTATTTGAACAAAAAGGGCATACGTAAGACTACATATACCTTCTAGTGCGAAATGGTGATATTGGGGTATAAGTATACTAAACAGTTAGAAATACAGTACTTTCCAAAGCAAGAAAAATACTATTCTTTGTCGTAGTACATAATATAAATTACTACAGGAATTCTACCTACTGTTTTAGAGTAAAAGCATTTACAGAAAAGTCCTACATATCCCCACAACAATCATTTAGTCAGCTAACATATTACACAACAGCCTAATGCAATAAAGAGTGCTACTTCAGAGCCAATTGTCACCACAAGTAAATTTTAACCCATTCTTTCAATGAGACTATGTCCTTCACTCTCAAAGTCTAATGTTGGTGTTTCTTGAGTACAGCCAGAAGGTCAAAAAATCTAAGAAGAAAGAGAAAGAATCTATTACCTTTCCAGTTTGGTCTTGAGAGCATTTGTGATAATCAAGGACTCACATACCCATTAATAAACTCTTCTGACAGTATAATGCCTATAAAATCAAACGTGGTAAAAAGACTCCCTGGTTAATCCAATTTATATACAACAGATTAATCAAGGGAAGATTTCCAGTATATTAATTGAACTGCCATTTATCATGTATGCTATCTATCATACATTGTAACAGCAGCCAACTCTCTTGTTATCAGGCATTTGACATTTTTTGTAATTGCTTATGAGGTTGACAGAAGTTTGATTTTGGTGAAGTCAGTTCCCACCACAGAAAAACACTATTTGTCTGCAAAATGTTCTACAACTCTCTTTTTCTTACTGAACAGAGAATATGTGCATTCTGGATCAGCATTATCTCCATAATGAGCTATGTTTTCTTTGGGGCATTTGATGACCTTCTCTACAGACATTCTCATCACAAGGATCTCTGCTGCTCTTCAATCCAGACAAAGCTTACAACTTTCCTAGGAATGCTGACATATCATGGAAGGCTTCTCAGAAAATGAGACAAGCACAGTGACAGCATTAATATTTGTGTACCATTTTACAAATTGAAGCTAGTGAGATCTGCCTATGTTTCATGTTAGATGAAGATCTGCTTTTCCCCATCATGACAACAGTGGAAAATATGATGCACAAGAGAGTAAGAGATGAGACTCTAGTTACTTTATTAGAATCAGGGTAGATGCCAGAAAGACAATTTCAATTAAAGTCTGCTGTATCAGTAAATTGCATAAAGTTTCTCAACTTAAAAAAATAATAGATATTGATAACATAAGAAGAAAAATTATCATTGCTGTTAATTTCTTGAGCAGTAAAAACCAGATTTTGGTTAATTTTGATTAAGTAACTGGCCTAAAATGACTCTTTCCAATGTGTACCAGCAGCATATTTTCTCATTTTCACTCTAAATTCACCTGGCTAGTTTTTCAACTGTCAGGAGCATAGGACAACTAGAGATAAATTTCTGATTGGACAAAAGCAAAATAATTTTTTTTAGAAAGACTGCATTTCTACTTTAAAATATAGCATCAGAAGAACATATCTGGCAATAGTCCAAGTCACTCACTTTGACATATCTTAAAGTTAAAAAAAAAAAAAAATAATAATTCATTGTGAACTTTTCTCTTTAATTTTCATGGAATTTGTATTAAAAATAATCAAAAAGATCACCATTAAAATGGATCACTGTGAAAATTCTCAAAATTAGGAAATTATGCTGACCCAAAGCATTTTGCAGCTGTACAGTTCAGAGCTACATCTGATTTCAGTTTCATGCCTCAACCCATGTGACTTGACCAATAAATCCTTACCAATGGAAGAAGTCTAAGGAGAATAGGAAAGGGCAACATGCCTGTGAAGCTCAGGGAATACCTCAGGGAACAGGGCATGTCAAACCACAGCTTTTCCAAATAAGTTGTCCTTATCTCAATAAAAAGGGGGCCAGAGGGTGACCTTTGTGTTAGGTAAACTCTAGTCAACAGCTGAGTGGAGATACAGGTGGGTCCTTGAGTTCCCTAAAAGAGTGTGAATGCCTCCCCAGGTTAGCCAGACTATTATAGAGGGGTGGGGTGAACGCATGATTCAGCCCAACATGGACTGTATGGGAAAACATTGGGGTTGAGCTGGCTTCAACCCATGTACTCCTTCCTGTCAATATATTTTTGGGTCCTCTCCTTGGCTGTTTCCTATCTACAAACCCTTACTGTATAATGTAACATAATCTCTACTGTGCAATTTTAACCTTATCTGCCGTGTTCCAATTTGTCTCAACATATTTATAAAACAAAATGACGAAAGTGAGCAGTAACAGTAATCCAGGTGGTTTTAAAACCAATTTTGGCCCTGCAGCTGACACAGATGATAAACTGACAGTAAGACACAAACACTATCTAGATGCTAATTCCATTTATATCGAACCCTTTAGCAGAAAGTAACTTCAAGACTCATTCATTCTGTTTAATATAATACTTACACGAAAGGATCCCTCTCAAGAAGGAGGGATCTTGTTTGTAGGCTAGGTGGAAGTGTCCCAAGAGATCTTTCTGAGGCTTCATCAGACAAAATTGAGTAGTTACCAAACATTTGTTATTAGCTTGTTCAGCAAATAGGTACCCTACTCCAGCAGGGGCAATAGCAGAGAATAAAGTTTCTTCAGAATTTACAGTCTTGTCCTTCATTATAAAGCAGGCCTGAAAGTCTGTATAATTAGAGAAAAAAAAAGTGTCTTTTGTCATGTATTATCAGCATAACTGAAACTTGCCTATAGATTTTCCTTAATGAATGACGAGAGATATAAATTAGAACAAGAACCTTATACTTTGAGTGTGAAATTTGCTATGCTGAAAGTGAAATCAGAACCAAAAACCTATCATTTAAGTGACGTTTTGCAAGAATAATACCCATAGCTAATGATAAAACTTGGTGAAAGTTTTCAGCTTGTACAAATGCAGCTTTTAATGGGAGAATGAAATTCCCTCCAGTCCATATCAGTGGAAGTACCGTTTAAAATGTTGCATCTGTACAGGAAGAAAATATTTGCTATAGCTAAGCTGCATTCACATTCCCACTGAACAAAATCATGAGGTGCAAGCATGAAGTTTAGACATGACCATAAGGTAAAACATCAGTGGCTGAAATAAAGATAGGGACACAGTGAAGTAAAAATGGGTGACAATATGTATCATAAATTGATTTCTTAGTACCTTATGTAACGCTCAAAATTTAGAAGATTTTCTGAAAACTCTCATCACTGAAATCTCTATCTCAGGAAGCAAAATAAAGTCAGTTATTGAACAAGTCCTTCCCAAAGCAAACATGTAAAGCACCTTTAAAGACCAACAGAAAGCTAATATCTGACAAGCTCAATGATCAGATTTAAGCCAGCTTGCCTGACCAAGAAGAAAACATTCAGACTGACCACTGAGTAGCCTTTAACATGAGGAATCTGCTGCTGTCAACAAGATATTCTGACAAGCAATAAGGTCATGGCGTGAAAAAGCTGCTCTCACCCAGCAGGGCCAGAGGCCATGCAATTACTTCTGACAGCTACTTCTCAGTAATTGTCACAGACATGGTTAGGAAAGAAAGTTTCATAATAAGAGAAAGTTCTTAAAAAAAGCTCAGTATGTAGACATTGGGCTGTTCCCGAGCTCATCTGAAATATCTCTCATTTTATGATATTCCAAACCTGCTCCAAAATGTATTTAATCTGTAGGGATTTCCAAAATGGCAGACGTGTCACTGAAGTCCAAACTTTTTCAGAGCAGGGTCTGCTTTCTTTGCTGCCAGCTCAGAAACTGTTGCCACCTTCTGATCAGTGGTAGCTACTGGTGTTAATTCACACAGGTGTCATTAAATGGTGATTTTCAGTGATGCTTGAGCAGACCATTATGAATGCTCTTAAAAACCTGACAGAAATTCTCAAACAGTGTAAAAATGTCAAGAGACAGATATGGTGGCAGAAAACCTACCATTTCAGCCTCAGCATAAGTCAAGTAAAGGAATACATTAATAAATGGGGATCTCTGATATTTCAAAAGGAAATTGCAGGAAGAGTTACAACATTACCGTCCTGTCCCTCTGGTTTCCCCAGTGCATGGATCACTCTACTACGTTCAAGTATCAGTCGTATATGGATGAACAAGAAACTTCATGGACAGTGGAAGAAAAGTAGACAAAATTAAATTCTAGCAAGAAAGCATTGTAGCAGTGTCTGAAATAGAAGTAGTGAAGAACAGTGGCTTCAGATACACAGGCAGTTTATGTTACTTAAAAGGAAAATGTTGGGGGTTTTCTACTAAGAGTGAGAAGAAACTGAAGTAATATGTAGGAAAGCAGTACTGTAGTAGGAGGCTAGTCTGCACTCATTTTTTTGACAATGCACAAACAGGAAATTGAGAGGTTAGGACAGATAGGAACATTTCGTACAGCAGGAGCGCAGAAGCAGACTTGAGTCACTCTATAAAAATGAGTGACAACAGCACAATCAGTCTGTGAGTTTGGAAGGCGTATAGAATCAAACAGAAGAGTAAAAGCATTTCTGAAACAAGTAGGAAGTGCAGCATGAAGCACAGCAGCAACACAGTGAACAATAGAGAAAAAAAGGTCAATATGTCAAAAGTCCCTCTGTCATTCCAGTTCTATAGCTTGCTGGCAGAAATACAAAACAAGATCTTTCCGAAGGGGAAAGAAATCAGCAGGATAGCTAATATGCAGTGAATAGGATGAGTCCAGTGAGAGGAGACAATTATGCTGAGGTACTATAGGCTTTGAAAGAGACTGTCATATACTAAAGGAAGAATGGTAACTTTAAAAAGGTTTTTGGCATGCAACCTAAAGGAGTGGATGAATCAAATTCTGCAGATACTAGCACAAATTGAGTAGGATCAAATCCCACTTTAAGTAACCCAACATACACTATGGGCAGGTAGAACCTCTTCTCCATATTCTTTTTGTTTGATCTTGGTTAGCTTCAAGCTTAGACTTACAGTACTTAGGCCTGAAAGTATGATGATGGTTGAACTTCTTTCTAGCTCAGGTTCAGAAAGCTCTCTGGCTTGTATAAAATTGAGAACATAGAATCATAGAATAGTGTAGGTTGGAAAAGACCTTTGAGATCATCAAGTCCATGAGGAATTATGGCTAGAGAAACCTATGAACACAAATGTGCAAGAAACTCCTCCAGCTTATGAAGCACCTCTGTTCTGATGTGTACTTATTTAACATTCCCCTAGCCAGCTCATGGCTTAAGCAAGCTGTCTTATTACTGGCACAGAATGAGTCCCTGAAAAGGAGATCTCGCTGACTCATTACAAAATGAAGAAACATCTAATAACTTACCTGCATTGAGAATAGTGTAAACCTTTGACAGTTTACTTGGGCTGGAGTCTAATGGAAAGTAAATCCATGGGAGCTATAAATAGAACTGTTTGTTCAAACCAATTTCTAATCAGAATGCTTCCTGACAGTGAATTGTGTCTATGTGGTATCAGAAAGCTTCAGCTTTTCAGACAGGTAATTCCAAAAACCTAAATGCAAACCTAGATTTTTATTTGACAGATAGGGACAGAACCTATGCTACGAACATACTAGCTTTGTTACCTACTTTTGTTTCCCTTAAGCCAATAATGACTACTGCTTTTCAGCACCATGCCAATGCTGAGATAGCTTCATCTTTGCAAGGGTATTCAGCATTGCCAAGCATAAGACACAATTATATTCTGAACAGTATAAGTTCTTAAGTCTGCACAATAGACATCACAAAGCTAATACCTATCAATGATTTAACAGAAAAAAACCCAAACAAATTGCCCTAGTTTTTAACTTCAAGTGGAGCAATTAAGCTACACTAAGAAGTACTTTGTCTTATTCTGAATTTGAAAGGAAAGTTCTTCATGATAGAAACAGTCAAAGTGATCAACTGAAAACAAGACAAAATGAGAGCTCAGTGATTTATAGAGTACTTAGCTTATTGCTTGATTGCCATTAAACTGTTATTCTGTGGGGAAACAACTGCCCAGAATTCCTGAGAAATCACCATAACAAAAATAATATTCCTGCCTTCTTACGGTCTAAGAGTTGAGAAAAGCATTTTAAATCAAGCTCTCATTATAACTACTTCTTGCTGAAAAACATGTACATACTTTGGGCTTCATTTTAATTTAATTCATGAAATTAAAATAAGACATCTTAAAATTCCTGTGTATAAAGCACAAGAACACCATTCACTTCCCTGAGATCATACAGCTCAGTGGATGGGACTTTGAAGGTGGTAAAAGTGATCAGTGTGCAACGGTTGTTAACTACTTTATCTGTGCCCTCAGTGAATTAAAACAGCTATTTTCATGCATGGTGCTAGGAAAAAAAACACCACCAGTGTATTTATGCTTTCTGTTGCTACCTTTAGTAAGCAGGATGAACAAGCTTACTTAAGATTTTTCAATACTTCTTTTCCTAAGGGAACAGCAACATGTCAAGAAAAATATGCTTTGAAGGAAAACCCATATTTATTACTATGATGTGCACACACTTCATAATGCAGTTTTTATAATCCCCCCCTTTTTGCTTTTGCTTCCCATAGACTCTGTGCTTTCAAATGTGTAGTAATAACACTAGCTATTGTGATTTGTGCTCTGTACAACACATTAAATTCTCTAGTTGTTTGTTACAAATACAGTGCATGTGGCAGGTCATATATTCAAAGACTATTTTCATATAAAAATAGAAAAGCCATACAGCTGTCATTTTCAAGAACAACACACCCGTTTGGTTCAGGTATAATACTATCTCCCAAGACAATTTTTATGCCATTTGTTTTCAGACTGTAAAAATTCACTTGATTTATGAACAAAAAGGAATAATGCTAATAAACATTTGTCAGAGGACAAAAACAGTATCACAAAAGAGGGCCCTCTGCACTTGCTCTCATGTCTGCCTCAGATTAACATGCCATAAATGTTTTTATTAAAATTCCTTCTACAAATATTCCAAGAGTTTTAAAAGTAAGAGACAAATTTACTTTTGGAAAATCTTTTATTAAAGCTTTCTGTTGTGTTCATCTAACTTGGGTTCTTTAGAAGTGGTTCTGATTATTTTAAAGTCCTTTCCAACCCTAACTATTCTATGATTCTTGATTCTATGAAGTGGTTTAGAGCACTACAATTTTTGTTTTTCCAGTCTTACACTAGCAAAGGAGACACGGATATCCAAGAAATCCTGAAAAGGAAACTGAAAATGGGGATAAATGTATAAGCAACTAGAAAAAAGTGACTGAGAGCAGCATAATGTGTTGCATTGGTAACAGACTCATATTTTAGCCATTGCTGAGCAGTGCTTGCACAGCATGAAGGTCACTTCCATTAATCACTCTAGCTGGCTTGTGGTGGGCAAGATTTTGGGACAGGATGGTGGGCAAGATTTTGGGACAGGACTCAGCCAGGACAGCTGACCCAAACGAGCCAAAGATATCCCATACCATAAAGCATCATGCTTAGCAACAAAACTGGAGTTTTTCCAAAGCTCAATTTTCTCTCAATTTTCTTTCGTGTGCTTCATCTATGTAGAGTGAACCTTGACATCAAACTCAGTTAAGCAATACTTTTATAAATTCAAACTGCTTTTGCTAATGTATTTGATGTTTTTTCTTTGAGTGATGGTTAACCGCTCATTTTGTGACAGATGGTGAGCGACTGACTGCTCTAGCAGCAGTTGCTTTTCTTGTTCCTTCTATTATTAATTTTTTTATCTTGACCCAAGAGGTTTTTCTTGCTTTTGCCCTTCCCGTTCTCTCTCCCATCCTACTGAGAGGGTGTAAGCAACCAATTGGGTGGGGCATACCCGCCAGCTGGAATCAACCCATCACATATCCAAAACCGCTGTCATGGGTTCAGCAGCAGCAGGCATTTTTCCCCTTCTTGGTAGCTGGTGCAGCCCTGTGTTTTTGACTAGTGGCCTGTGAACAGTGCTGATAACACCAATGTTTTAGTTACTGCTTAGTACATTTTGGTCTGGCCAAGGACTTTTGGAGCCTCAT
>JANRGW010003314.1:0-58924 GCA_024733675.1 Psilopsiagon aymara
ACTGGAATGGGTTGCCCAGGGAAGTTGTGAATGCTCCATCGCTGGCAGTGTTCAAGGCTGTGTTGGACAGAGCCTTGGGTGGCATGGTTTAGTGTGAGATGTCCCTGCCCATGGCAGGAGGGCTGGAACTAGGTGATCTTAAGGTCCTTTCCAACCCTAACTATTCTATGATTCTATGATGATCTTTCTGTAGTAGTGACAAAACACAAGCGGTAGGGTTGCTTGTGGATCTCAAGATCTGCATATTTAGTACATTTTGGTTAAGAACTGGGCATTATATCCTGCTAAATTCCTTGAATACAAGCATCCAGACTAAGTTATATATTAAAGCTTTTTTTTTTTTTTTTTTTTTTTTTCTATGATGATTTTGCAGGCTGGAAAGGCAGGCGTTGACTAGTTTAAATTTTGCATGAGGTCTGATAAGTGCTCTGACTTAAAGTAAACAACAGTCTGAGTTACATAGTTTACTTTTTATTAGCTGACCTTGAAAGCTAATAAATTCATCCTGTATTTTTGTGCTACTGCCAGTTTGCAGCATACAGGAAACTAATCTTGTACAATAACTACCTTCCTGTACTCAGTTCTTAAATGGATCCAAATGGATTGGTGGCGGAAGAGCTCCCCAGCAGTTCCTGTGAAACAGTGCTGAGCACAGCAAGACCTGACAGAGGCTGCTTGCTATTATTGACTTTGACAATGTAATTATGTTCTCATTTACCTCCCTAGCACTTAAGGAAAAAAAGAATCCCCCCACTACAACGACTACAACAATTTTAATGTCAAATTAGATGTGAGATATGTATTTGTACATGCTAAATATATAGCAATAGCTCTGCTTTTTGAGAGGGTAAAACACACTAGCAGTGGCCGCTGCAGCACAAAAGTCTTTCATATGTATCTGGCTGCTGCAGCAACACTTTGTTCCAGACACAAAGGCTCAGTCTCAATGGTGAGTTAATAAAGGATCTGTATCCCGATTAGCAGCTAGCATGTGCTTTTAAGCAGTAAAACCAGGCTACCATTAACATAGCATATTAGAGTATACTACAAATGAACCTATTATCACTTATTTACGGGCTGAGCTCACTCTTTCGAGTTTAAAGATGTCCATGAGTATTTTGCATATTTATGAGTGGTTTGATCTTGCCTGTACTGAAATTAGTTGCAAGAGCTACCAAAGATTTCTCTTGGCCAAATGCGTGAGCAGATCCCCAATGCATTGTAGTATACCATGGACACATGGTCGTATGCTTATACAAAACCAATATTCTTAATTTGCCTCATGTGGGAAAAAGACCTTCTAAAGGGAGGTCTCCCATGCAGTTGAGTTAGGTAACTGTGTGTTCAATATGGAAATCAATGTGGAAAAGCTTTATTTCTTTGATCTGTCATCAAGTGTTCTTATAGCCAGTGTCAGTCTCTCCAGCCCCTCTATCCCCCACCAAAACCAAGAAAAGAATCCACTGAAACGAGCCACCAAATTATTTGAGTGTCATTTTTGAAAAACATGTTTGATTATATAGTTTCCCCCCTCTAGTTCTTGATTATGCCTGACTCTTGCTTCATTTGCCCTCTCAGAAAAGGTTAAACACCAAGTACAGTTCACATATTGCTCTCCAGGGAAAAAGACCATGAGAGCTTCCGAGCTGGGGCTGTCATTATTGTAAAGCATTTATGAGAAATCACACAAGCTGCTCCACTAAAATGGATAAATTTCTCTGCACCAACTTTTATTTGGGCTCTGTACCAGCTGTAGTTGTGAATACAGCTGGGTGGATAGAAAGGGACAGAAAATAGAAATTAGTTTCTCTGTTCTTTTTGGATCTTCTTTTACTTTGTGATTTCCTTTAATTTTAAAAAGATAACAGGTCCTGGAGTTCATATTCCATTTCAAATGAAAAGAAAATGTGTTTTATATATGCAGGTCTTGGGTAAAGGTTTCTGGATCTGTTAGATAAAACAGTTCATCAAGAGGAATGAGCAACTTAGATAGAGATCTTCTCAATTAGTGACCTAATGGACTTTTGCTATTGCTTATAATGGAATATCCTCTTAAAAAACTCTCCAAAGGAACAATTGCTGACATGACGCTGGAAATGAGACAGTTAATGATGGTTAGGAAGGCAGCCTGCAGATAAAAGTGAAACATCCACTATTAATTTAATTCAATTATGGGAATGTTTGCTGTTAAGTAAAGGTATCTACTATACATTTCTGGCTTAACCTTCACCCTTTAACCTTCATCACTGAGTATCTTCACGCTCTCAGAGCAAGCATCTTGGATGCATGTATTTTGCTTTGCAATCAGGGCTGCATGAATCCACACTCAGACACTAATGGTACCATAACTCAATCCCCATGCAGCCCGACTTATCCACATATCATGTCCATCCTGACTGAGATAAGGGCTCTGTAGAAAATGATGTGTGATCTTGTAATTAAAGATATTGTAAAAATCAGATTGCACAAGCAGTGTGAGTTCTGGTGTTTCTCAACCTTTGAATTGACTTTGCAAGATGTAAGTTTTTTGTTTTGTTGTGTTTTTTCTCTTCTTGATATTTTTTTTTTTTTTTTGTTGTTGTTGTTGTTGTTGATTTGGAATTTACTAAGCAAGGTTTGTACTCTTGTCTCCCTAGGTTTCTCTTGTATCATCTAATGAAAAAACCTGTGGCAGCTGTGAGACCTTAATGGCTGTTTAGGCAGCTGATTAGACTAGCGCAGAATAGGACAATGTATTTTGCCACATGCTGCACAAACATGTCCTCTGGGCTCAGTTTCTAGTACTGAAAAGAACACTGCTGGCAATCCTCCCTATGCAAACAGTATGTCTCCATCCCTGTTCTCCTCCTACCCGGTGCACATTCAATACATCTCCTGTTCTCCACTTCATTATCCTTTTCTCCAAATCAGACTCCCTGTTGGCCCATCTTTTGCCACCTCCTCCCACCCTTCTTCCCTGCCTCTCTCCCCAGCTCTGTTCCTCACCCTTAGCTCACCTCTTCAGGAGCAGATCTTCTCCTAGTCTGTGACTTCCACTTGCTGCTCATCTACTCCTCATCTGACACCATCTTCCTGCACACTTGGAGATCACCAAGAGAAGAAGGAATGGGACCTCACCCTCTGTACCACAGACTGCACCTTGCAGCTGAGTGAAGCAGCCCTCCTTGCAGGTAAAAGTCTTGCAGTGATCCCAGAGGTTACATTGGTTTGTGAAAAAATGGAAACATGGTTTGACCACAGGATGAAAAGCCCAGTGAAAAGGAAATCTTCAGTCTATCCAAAGCTGCCTAACTCCACTGCAACCCTTATCAATTAGCCCAGTGCAGTCTTCGCAAATTCAAAATTTCCCATATTCTTTTATGACACTAAAAGTTTTCTCCAGGACAGCAAAAGACAGCAGAACTCAGCTGAAACGTCTTTCAAGATTTCACTCCAAAGTATGCAAAAGAGACTAGAGATTGACAGTAAAATGAATTTAAAATTATTTTCTAAATAGGGAAAATGTGTATTTCCATGATACAGTTCTTGGAAACTGTCAAACTCTTAGCAGAAATGTGCCCCAATACTTTCATGGGGCAAGTGTGTAATGTATATCTGAAAAATAAAAATTCCATGAAACTGTATATGGCTCATTTAGTAATTCACTGAAAACATTATCTTGAAGTGGGTATTTGGGAAACCTTAAACAGAATTTGCATTCAGTTTCTGTTTATAATATTTCTGGAACAGTGTTATGGATGCGCACATTTGAACACGGCTACAGAAGACCTATTGTCACACCTGTCAGATTTATTGTACACATATTCAAGATGTTATTTATTTAGGTTTCCCTGAACGTCTAAGACACACATTTACCTGGTTTTGTACAACTCTGTCTTCATAGTTCATTGCACTTTCCATCTACACTTTTCAAATCCTTGTTTAATCTGAATAGACAAGAACAGAACGCTGTGTTCTAAGTGGAACCCTACCAGGAAAATGTATTATTCTCATTATTATCACTGTCTTAGACACAGAGAAAGCCTGCAGTGAGTGCTATTCTAGGGGCTTATTTAACTTCTCAGAGTGAGGAACAGAAAGACACTCCCTTCCCTGTCTATCAAACAAAATTCTGCCTCTCTCTTCCATGCAAAACCACATTTGGGTGCATGAGTTTCTAATCATTTATTTTCAAAGAAATAATAGTTCAATTGTCTGCTGATTTGAGTCAATCTTGTTAGCTCCAATGAACAGTTTTGCAGTGCTATAGGTAGATTTTTTCTAGTGCCTCTGAATTTCTTAAGCAAACTTATGTATACTTTGACTAAGATGGTGATGTAATTCCTAATTATTCATCAAATAATTCACATGAATCTTTAAACTCACTACCATTTACCCACCAGTATGGATATTTATTACTCCAAATAGCACCTAATTTATTCAGGACTATAGATGGCATATAATTCCATTACTTTTCCTTATTTTCTTGTGTTATCTTCAAGCCATGGGAAGTATTTTAGCTCCTGAAAGACCCCAAAACCAGGGGACTCTATGAGAAACAGTCAAAAGGCTAATCATAACAGTGTGTTAAGAATAAGTGAGAAGCTCTGGGGCTCTGGACTAATCATTTCAGGTATTTAGTTCGATATCTTGAACAAAATCCTTTAGGTTTTTTGTACTTGGCTTTGGCAGCAGTGCAAAAGAGCTTGAAATGCTTCCATTCCAATTTATCTGCAGTTTATTCTCCTTTTGCTGAGTTGTACATGATTCAGCGAGATGCAGATAACCTGGCCTCTGTACTTTTCCCACTGACCCTGATTTGAAGGTACAGTGGGAAAAGGACAGATACATGTTTCTTCATCCATGCGCAGTTAAAAACAAGTCTTTCTTTGAATGCTGAAAGCTGACTCTCACTTTCAAACTTCTAAGACCTACTGTGAACTTAGCAAGTCGTCTGCAGTAGGGTACTGATCTGTCACAACGCATGAGGATAAGCCCCATCTGTGCTCCCTGAAGCCATCAGTTTGGAGTTGCTCTTTGTTAGTACATTTCTGCTTCCCTACTCTGGGACCTGTTCAAGATATTGGGTAAACAAGTATTGTGAGGGGCACATTTCTAGGGTTCTGTTTATGGTCTGTAACTATCTCACAGAGGGGGGCTTAGAGACATTTGAGTATTTGAAGATCTGTTCCCTACTAGCACAGATCATCATTATCAGAGATAAAATTTTAGCCCTTCAACTTGAGGATCATTTTCTCTCCTCATTTATGCTGCCTTCTCACTCGGGTCTCTTGTCCTTTGTTGATGACTGCAAAGAAAGGTGACAGCAGTATTTTTTGAAGTTCAATTTAGTTTCAAATGGGATCTGCACAATCTATTTAGCTACTACAGGGCCTGATGATCAGGTGCCCTGAAGGTAAAATTCTGATAACTCAAGAAAATGAATGAGATGCCATTGAAATGCACAACAGGTGATGAAATCCTGGGCACAGGACATGGAGCAGCTTCAGAGTGGGTGCCAGGGTTAAAAAAAATGTTTACCTGTAAGTTATACATGGGATTAGAAGGAAGTAAATGCACAAAAGCATACAAGAATTTTTATTAGTATTTAGCTGAACTACACTTACTCTTCAAGATATCATAACACTTTCTAGAAACAAAACAACATTCCCTTCAGTGTTGAGCGCTGATAATAATGTATGATAAGGTGTTATGACTTTTTGCAGTGAGTTGTGAATTATTCATGAAATTAAAAATCCTAACTAATTCTCAGCATCAAACAGTTCTGGCAAGTGGCATATAATGCTGGAATTAAAAAACATACACTACATATTAATCCAGAAAAACCTTTCTTATCCCTTAAATCACTGGATCCATACTGTTTTCCTCACCCTCAGGTATGCTGGTACTTTAAGCCTTTAGAAGGGAAGTTTTTTCACAGATCAGGACTTAGATACTGTGATTCTCTGCTGTGAATAGAGTGCACTATAAATGGCTCAGAAACTGGCAACCAAAAAGTTGGGGAAAAAAAACCCAAAAGTAGCCGGTAGAGATTCCCAATGGTTTTATGGTTTTTATATATATACATATATACCCTTCTTTTTTTTTTTTTTTTCCCTGTAAGTAAATCACAGGTACTCTCTGCTCCTTTCCTTATTTTTGTAATGAAAAAAAGACTGGTTGGTGCAAGGAAGGAGCAGGGAAATCATGTAAACAGTTTGATTAGTAAACAAGCTTATTTTGCAGGAAAGTATTTACTCAGATACCATTTCAAAACCCTCAAACATAGAGAATACTGCCAGTTGCTGCAAATTGTAAATGAATTCTACTTTTGCATATTTTTCCTCTTAGAAGTGGATCATTTCCAATAGAGGTGTGTCAGCTCTCAGGTGAAATAGTTATAATTGATCTTTTTGACTTTGCAGGGATTTTCAGGCAGTTTACTGTTTTATAAATATTTACACAAATATGAAAATCCTGAAAGCTGAGAAACAAAACCGGGTAAATGTTATGAAAACTATTCAAATCTTTACACAGCCCCACTCTCCTAAAGGGTGTATAGGCTATCTTTATTTACAGTCCCTTATGGATAATAAGTAATATATATTCTGGATCTGTTCCATAACTATTTTACTCAAAGGTGTTATCAACTGCTTGAAAAATCAGTGGCAGCTAATAATTGTAGAACTGGATCTCTGCAGTGGGGAGTCAGGAGTAGATTTTTCTATCCAGCATTAGGACACTGGACAAAAGAAGAGTGGTACTTGATTTGACAACAGTGTCCTTATCAAAAGTAGTATCTGTGGGAGGAGCTTCAGAAAGCTAATACCAAGTCCTTGACCCTTCAAGGTTTGCTCTTTCAAGTGTCTTTTTACTTCGGGGTGCTCAGTTTTGGATAGAGATGGGAAAAAACTGTACAATGTACCAACTAGTGAAAATGAAAAGAACTTGGAAATACTTACAGATAATAGTATACAACTGTCAACTGGTTCCCATAGCCCCCTTTTTTGATATAATGCCATAATGAATTCCTATGTGCTTCAGCCTAGGCTATTTTGGAAGTCCTGGGCTTCTGGGAATTGTTCCTTCAGTCTTGCCTAAGCCAGAGCCAGTAAGATGTATATGTTGGTATAATAAAGCAAATCTAGATGAAGCACCCCTGGAGCGGGGCAATGCTTGAAGGAGGAGCAAGGAAAGGCTAAAAGAGAGTTAGGAAAGAAGAGGGCTGAAAAGGAGTTATGGTAACATGCCTATTAGGGGAAACAGGAGACCTTTCTTTCACAAACACTGCCATCTGCAAGGCATGCTTGCAGTGCTGTGACAGGGACACAGAGACTGTAGTCAGCACCCCATGCAAATGCCTGGCTTCAGCAAGCTGCCCAGAGCTTTCTCAAAATTGTTTGTTTGATATGGGGATCTAACAGGACAGAATTTGTCAGAGCAATCAAAACGACTTCCCCAGAAACTCTGGATGGTACAGAAATACTGCACACATGCTATTGCACTCAGCCCAGAGTGGACTTCTTGCAGCTCCGTTCCCATGGCTTCATATTCATTTCACTTCTTTCCCTCTCTTCTTCTAGAAGGCATTCATAACACAGACGTTCTTACCCTTTCTTTAACAGTAGGTCAGTGGACAAATGTTACCTGGTCCCTGGTATTCTTATAATAAGAATATGAAAATTTAAATTTCTCTAGAAACTGCTGCAAAGGAAAAATTAGAACATTATTTATGCGCTATTTTATGATATAGCTGCAAGGAAAACTACTTCTGTTAAGCATTCAGACTGTTTTGGGGAGAGTTGAAAGCTTTGTTTGAACATTTTTATGTTTTCTGGGTAATAAATATCTCCCTGCAGAAAGACAGCTTACGTGTTTAAGTATGCAATTACTGTCTTGCTGCTTCCCAGCTATCTCATCTACCTAAAATCAACAGAACTTCCCAAATGCTTAATTTATCCTGGGAGAATTAATATGGAAATTATCACATCTGGAGTTGTAGGAAATAGCATTCTGAATCTATAGAAATGAAAACTGTCCACAGCAAAAAGATGAGGGAGATGCCTGCACTCAAGCAGCTTGTGTAACCTACTTAACATAGGCATGGCTAACACTGCGCTGTGCAGCAGGACAGAGCTCAACTGAAAATTTTATCTGCACCCTGGCTAAAAGTCAGTCTCCTTCCTACAGTGACTGGGGATGAATTGCTTCAGTAAAATTGGTAACTGTATTAATTGCTTTCCTGGGTATCTGTAAATGCAAATGTTCCCTAGGAGTTAGAATGGATAATTGATTTTCCAGTATCTTCGCCATTTTACTTGCCATTTCTCAGCCAGTGCAAGAGGAGAGTCAACATGTAAAGAGCATCTAAAACTTCATGAACAGTAGGGGAGAGAAGGAAGAATGGAAGAAAAGCAGTTAAAGAGCTGTTTTAGTAACTTAGGTGGCCATGTTTGCTGACAACTGTGAAAGCAGAGCTGTTAAGGGGCACTGTTCCAGTGAATTTAGAAAAGGTGGAAAATGTCTGCATCACTCTGGAGGAAGAAAAGACTTTTGTAAACAGTTTGGGGCATTACAAACCTTCTGTAAAGGTCTGGAGCACCTTTTCTTGCTAGGGACAATACCTAATGTTACTTTTCCCTTAACCTCTGTGGTACTGCAATCACATCTCATAGAACTGTCGCATAGGATGTCTATTTTATTCTCAAACACAAACATTAGCCCTCTAGGTAATGGGATAGATAAATTACATACAGGACCTTGGAAGTGCTTTTGGCTTTTAGGTTTTGGTTTTTTTTTTTTTTTTTTTTTTTTTTCCCTAGTCATCCTATGCTTTAAACACTGAATCCTCTTCTTGTGTAATAGTTTAGTCTAGTGGAGAGACAGCAATACTTCACCTCTGCTTTCTGTCAGCATAAAAATCTGCTCTCAGCAGACCTAAATGTTTTATCTAGTTCTTAACAGTGACTATGCTGATGATGACATACAACTGTGTTGTTTTCCACTATGCTTTAGGAGTTCAGAAATTATACTGGGAAAATATTTGCAATCAGGCAGTTTGCAAGCCTGACATCCAAACAGTGATTTTTGGCAGAACCAGGTAATTTCACCTTTGTTTTTTTTTAATTTAGCAAAGGCTTTGCAATTAAGAAGCATAATCACAAAGCTTCATTGACACTGTGATTAACAAGGAAATTTGATCAAGTTAAGAAGCAAATCATTTATTAGAGTTGAGCTGCCACAGCTAGATTGACATAAATAGGTTAGCATGATATTCCTCTGTAGATACATCCTAAAATGTCAGACATATCAGGCAAATGAATCAGGCAAGATGCAGGGTTGGCATCTTGAGAGGATGTACAGTACTTCCCCTTCCCAGTGACAGTAGGCCACCATAGTAGTTAGTGGCAACTTCTCATCCTGGTACTCGGTGTCTTCTGTCCACAGATTTGATTTGACTTTAAAATAAATTATAAAAATTCTTTCATTTTCAAGTCCTAGAAGAGGATATTCAAACTTTCTTAATATTCTTCTCCCCAAACAGTATTAGCTTTTACATTCATAGTACAAATCTTAGAACCATAGAACTTACTAGCAAAGTCTCTATTTACCAAAAATATTGTCAATGCCAATTCAACTGAAACTACTGAATATGTTCCTTTATTTTCTTTCAGTGTTTTACTTCTACTTTACTTCTAATCTAGATAAGTATGAGAACTTAACAGAAAGATGTAGAATATACAATTTGGAATTAATCTTTTTACACTATCATTTTAATATTTCCAGGGAAAAGAATGTTGCAAGTTAGAGATACACTAAACCTTCTTGGCCCAACTGTAGTATTATTCACCAGTGTGTTCCAGTTTTAATTGACGTGATGTGTGACATACCCTGAGCAAGACTAGGCTGTGTTTAACAGAAAGCAGACCTGCGCTACCGTGATATGCAATTTTGCTATTTGTCAGACTACTCACCAGGAAATTGAACTATGCCATGGAAGCTTATTTTTATTTACTTGGAAAGATTTCAGATGATTGATGTATAGGGAGCTGTTAGGGGTGGGTATTTTGTTAAATAGCTCCCTTTCCTTCTATTCTTGATTTGTTGGTGCCAAAATCTCACAGCTGGAGAAGGTTTTCTGTCTTCTTATTCTTTTAAAAAGAAAATTAATTAATAATTCTAAAAGTTAAACTAGCTCTGAATGGGGATAGTGAACATACCCTCTTAACCATGGGCTAAGATGTTCTGCATTGACTGCTGTTTTGACATTCTTGGATGGAAATCCATCACTTACTTAATACTCAAACATGATGCACATACTGGTTCTCTGGCATGCCTTTGCCTATGACCATCTGTTAGGGTGGCACCATGCCCACTCAAAAAACTCTCTGCCATTTTCAAGAGGGCATAGGTATCAACCAAATATAGATTTAGAAAGATAGCTAGCAAAATGCTAGGCATGTCATTTTAGCTTCAAGACTATTCCTCTTGCTGTTAGGCAAGCCTAGATTCATTCTGTACATTTCAGAATAAGTCTTGTAAGCATATTATAATCTTATCTCAAACATATCTGTTTACACTCATATATACAAAGGTAAACAAATATTATTAACTAGAAAATGTCTACTTATTCATTTTTATTTGAAAGACTGGCTTGGACTTAAGGAAAACTCCTTTTCGAAACCCAACCATTGTAGACAAATGAATTACCGTCTTTTTAAAAGAAGTAGCTCTTTCTGATACCTATCTCTCATTTAAATTTAATGCATTGACATTAGACAGCTACTGTAAAAAGGATTTGGGAGTTTTTACCTGAATAGCAATTAGGGATCACTGAAAGATGCCTGTTGCTGGGTTGCTCAGAAAAAACATATTCTTTGGATGAAATTAGAACACAAAAATATTCGCAACAAGAGAAATGAGTCAGGCCGTGTATGAAAACACTGTAGTTTGAATTTTGTAAAGTTGGTATCAAAATACAAGGTGTCATTTAGGACAAAATCAGAAGTTACAGTTTTCCAGAGTGTAGAACAAAAATTTTGATTATGATCTAGTTTTATTTGCAACTTGTAAGAGGAACATGACTTACTGGTATTGTTAATACAGAAGGCTTTGGTCATGCAGATGATGATTAAGTAACAGTTCATATTATTAATATTAAGACTGCTTATTTCTGCATCTGTAAAGAGGAGTTTACAAGTGTAGAAAGATAAAATTCATACCCAGCTGAATTTGAAAGAAATTGTAACACATGAGACAATAACATGGAGAAGCTGAAAAGTAGATTGAAAGGAGACTAAGAAGTGAAATAGTGGGAAAGGGAGAGGAAGAATAAAACCAGGATTGCCACAGGGCAGAATGTTATGACCTCAAAGAGAGAAACTAGGAGCCTGAATCTGATGTGGAAGGACAGAAAGTTATAAAAACATTGGGAAAGCAAACTTCATGTTAATGTAGAAAACAGGTGAATAGGCTCCTCTATAGCACTAGCAGCAGGACATAAATGGGAAGATGAGGTGCAGGAGTTTAGGACAAAATGACTGCTGAAGCACAAAGGTTGTGAGAGGGTACTGAAATGCCTTCCTTTCCATTGGAGAGAAGATAAGCTTCATAAAGTTTATAAAAGAACGGAAGGCAGAAGAATGGGAAAGAGAGAAACTAGTCAGAATAATAGACATATCCCAACCCGATGAGTCTAAAAGTTTCCTGCCCCGGCAGGAAGTTCCCAGGAAAGTGGACGAGTTTGCTCTTGTAAATCCAGTTATTCACTGAAGAAGTGGATACAAGAACATTTCCAGTCAGCTACTGCAAAAGTGAAGTTTAAAGATTAAATGAAGATTCCTTTGAGCAGCTGCTATTGTTTGGTCTGTGAGCTCTTCTCTGGAAACGTTTCCGCACTCTTTTACAATACTGTGCTAAGTCTGTGGTCATCATACCTGCTCTTACATGTAGAATAGGCTTGTACAAAACAAGGCCAAGATGTGATCTTTACCTGCTCTTTTAATTGGCATGTCCATCTCTTTCTATGCACTTCTTTTCCTTCTTGGACTAGTTTTGGGGTTCCTTTATCAAGTGCTGACTACCCTAGATTCTGTAAGTCTGTAGCAGCATATTATCTGTGTATTTGCTCTAAGGAAGGTGAATGGGGCATTTCAGATGCTTGTCATTAGGACAAAAATTGCTTGTCTACTGCAGATGTAGACTACATCTACAGGCTCCTAATATGGACTGTGACCTTGCTGCACTGTGAAACATACAAACACAGAAAAAAGAGATGGTCATCATAACCCAGCAGTTATAATCTAAATGCTTCTTAATCCCAGTATTTCAATAGCTGGGCTGGGCTCTAATTTTGAGTTTTTCCTTTTTGCTTTTCTTTACAAGAGGCCAAAACCTGTATTTGTTCTTTGGGATGTAGCTTTCCTTCAGAGGCTCCCTGGGAAAGAGGGTCAGGATTTGCTGCAACTTTTCAAGTACCCCAGGCCTTTGATCCAAAAGCACATACCCAATGCTGACACTTCTGACCGATCTTAAATGTGGTGGGGTGTGAGAAAAGGTACACTGCCTTTTGAGATCATCTGGCTATGGAGAGGGTTTACAGACAGAAGCTCCACAAGGGCACAGTGTCTGTTATCCATGGGTCCAATGGTAAAAGCAATAAAGAGTTATGGTAAAGCAGCAGGTATTTAGAACTTTCCTATTGTAGAGTCTTCACAGTGTGAAATATCCAGCAAGAATGAAACAAATATTGACAAATGCTGTCTCTTGTCTTCCCTTGAAGAGAACAAGTAGAAATATCCAGAATGTATAAGGGGTGATTAATTTATCTTGATCCCTGAGAGGAGAACGTAGAATTCATCTATGAGAACAGATGTCATTAATCCAACATTATTTCTTGCTACAATCTATTTGTCTTGACTTATCACATCCTCATAAACCTATATTGAAATAAGTGCTTGTTTCAATTCCCATTGGAAATGTTTGACAAGAGGGTTTATAAACAGAGGGAATTACAAGCTGCAGCTGAGCAGGAAAAAATAAGAGTGTATCAAAGTTGGAATGCATAAATTTTTCCTTTGTTGTTGTTTGAAATATTTAAGAAAAGACCTTCTTTTCCTTTTTTTGGAAAAGAAACTTCTTTGGAAAGAGTACAGAGTTAACATAAATCCAGTGAGATCTGCCTTAGAATGATTATAAAGACAAAACGATTTCTTATATGTATGTTTATCTATAACCTTATCTATATCTTTGACATAGATCTGCCCAAAGGTATTTGTGATTTGCATAGGTATATATTTGATTTACGTGTGTTTGGAATTTGTAATTTAAAGCAAAATAATTTTATATTTTCTCAAATCTTGCAAGGGACAACATCCTCAAGGTGAAAGTCTCTGTTTTTGAAAGATTAAACCACTATCCAGATAAACAGGGGAAAAAGGAGGGAGTCAGTTTTGTCTCTAAATTACAGTTCTGTGCCTTTCAATAGCTGCATAAATTCCGTTCTCACTTGTTACTTACAATTGTTTATTCTGTGTCTGAAGTAAAGTATTAGCCACGGCTCTAGAAATGTATATTGACAAAGTGAGCAAGATATAATTAATTCAATTCATTATGGTACTCCCATCTGTAACAATGTATGTAGTTCAATGTTTCATAATGTTACAAGTAGAATTTTTCATGCCATCTGAGAGGGCCATAACCTTCTGCAATCTCAGTCCATCAAAGACTGGGAAAAACAGGATATAAAGTTCTCTCTAAACAGGCACTCTCATGTGTTACACAATCATTCCTTAATATTTAAAAACAACTTAGAAAAGCAGATCATGAAAAAGTGGTTGCACTGCAATAAACCCAGAAGTATTTCACATGGCTATTTGTAGCATTCTCAGCACAGCAGCAAGCTATACATGAGACCCTGGGAACAAGAAGAAGGATATATATTCCTAAAATTATTATAAAATTTAAGAGCACTTGCACTCCCATTGGAATGTTGTCAGGGTATGGTATGTTTCTTTACTAGAAGGTGGCTGCCAAGCAGGATCGCTTAATCACCCTTATATTAAAGCTGAGACACATGAACTGAAACAGTTATTATAGGGAACAATTAGAGATCAAATTAAAAGCATTAGAACTGGCAACAAGATCAAAGCAAAACAGTCCCTGTGAGAAATGGACACAGTGTTGCTCAGAACAGGTAGAAGTGAAGATTTTCAGTGAAGAATGTATTCTTAAAGACAAAGGGCTTAAGAACAGGTAAGGTGCCCCTGATGAAAACTACACAGAAAGACAGTCAGGCAACAAAGCAAACACCTGCTTTCTACAAATACAAGGGCAGCTGCACAGCACCGTCAAGGGGAAGTGATTCTATTTTGAATAAAACTGGAGATTTTGCTAAGCAAAAACCAGCAAATACAAAAAAACCCCACTTCAGACTCTTAGTTTAAAAAAGGAAAAGACATAGCAAATTGCCAGAATATAACAAAGAATACACAGAATATAACAAAGATCATCACTTCAGAGGCTTGTTTGAAAAGAAAGTATGTGGCAATTCCTCACTCTGTGAGGAAAGTGATGGCAAAAGCTGGTGATGTGAGAAAATCAGGAGTCAAAGAATACCTAGACAAGCTGGTTGCCCTTCATGCTTGCTAGAATGAATAGGTCTAGATCATCTAGAACCAATACTATTTTTCAAAGGTGCAGTAATTGGCAATCTATTAAGATAATACCTCTCCCAGCTGTACCACAAACGTGTATAACTGCTGTGTATTCTCCTTTCAGAGATACAATAATGAGAAGGCAATGAAGAGATACTGAAGTTGAGAGTTTGCTTGTTGGTACTGTTGGGAAAGCTGTGAAAACCACACCTCCATTCCAGTCCATGAGAAAGCAAAGAGACATGAATAAAGGGGACATGAAAACACAACAACTGAAGGTTCAAGATGTGGGGCCTCTGACAGTAGTCAAGGTAGGGAAGGGGGACATTTTCACTAGAAGACCAGAGGAAAACTGGGATTTTGAAGCGTTAGTTACCTGATGTGTCCTACAAGATGGAGAGAACACTTTCTTTTTTGAGGCTGCTGTCTTCCTTGATCAATCAGGTTGTATTAACTGCTTGCATCAGGTGGCAATGAATGTGATTTTCAAAAACAGTAAGGAGCTGGTGTAGCAGTGGATGCTGACTGCCATGATACAGAACAGTAAAAAGCACAGCATCTAGTAACCCTCACCCATGTCATATCACTGGCTCAGGAAATGAAGACCTATTACAGAGTTTGCATGTGTCATGCCAGTACCATAATGTCTAGTTCTATTAAAATAATAAAAAATTCATCAATATATATATCAAAGAAATTATTTCAGGGAAACAATAACTGCAGTGGCGCATACCGTGCTCCATACCTAAA
Source organism: Psilopsiagon aymara (assembly GCA_024733675.1). Lineage (NCBI taxonomy): Eukaryota > Metazoa > Chordata > Aves > Psittaciformes > Psittacidae > Psilopsiagon > Psilopsiagon aymara. Next base: position 15,384 of record JANRGW010003314.1, read on the forward strand.
TCGATGCTATTGAGCTGAGCTAACAATAAATCAAATCTGCAGAATCAATTCCTCTACTGGAAATGAAATCATTAGCATTCAAATACAAAAGTACATGCCATTTATATGATTTCTTTTGGCAGTTTCTGTTTATTTGACTCTAGAATGTCCACTGTCTGGTATTTAAGGACACGTAAATTATTATTATTTGTGCTTAATGTGGTATGTGAAGCAAAGTATTGTGAGGTACATCCCAAAGCACTACTGGAACAAGTTATGTTGCTGTTGTGTAGATTGGGTTAAAGAAAGACTAGTAATGCTACAGTACATTTAGGGCTTCTGGAGTCAGAAGACATGATGGGGGGGGGTAGCCAAGAATAATCTAAGAATTAACACTGAACTGAGTATAAATAAATAGGCAGATATTTTAGTGCCAAGTTTTTCCTGAAGCATAATTTGTCATTTCTACTTCACAGTCATCTGCATAATGAAGGATGCAGTCCACAGAGCACAGAGATAGAAGGGCTGGAGGGTCACACTGTGATCTCACCACAGTGCTCAGCGGTTAGGCACGAAAGCTTTACAGTTGGTGACCTAGTATCTATGGTAAAACTGGAGAGAGAAGGATATGAAGGAAGTTAAGGTCAAAATCAGATGGATGACAAGAAAGTAATAACGGTAAACAAACTCTTATACTTGCCGAGCAGCCTTTTACTCTGTGAAAAATCTCTGATTGTACTACTTATAGGGGTAACGAACTGCTCCAGCAATTCTGAAATGCTTCTGGTAGGGACACAGAGAAAATTGATCATCTGGCATAACCTCCAAATACCAGATAACTGTTGTATGAAACATCCCAGGTTAATCTTGCTACCTTCCACACTGTCATGATCCCATTTAGGACTGATGTCATGTATTGTGAGAAGAAATTGAAGATGAGGGATATGTTCTGGGAGAAACTATTCTGTGTGTAGTCAAATATCTCAGGAATACAAGAAAGCTTTGTAGAGCTTTTGCATAGATCTTTTTCCTGAAGCTTTCTTCCTACAAAATCATTTATTTCTAATGAAATGCATATGCATGAATAGTAATACTACAGTCAGACCCTGTGCAACTGTTTTAAATCAAAGACTTTCTTCAGACCAAAAAAAAAATCCTTTTTCCTAATCTCTGTTCTCAAAATTACTGCAGTACCTTATTTTTAGAAAGTGAAGGATGTATTTTAGCCAACTAAAAATTTGGGGTTTTATAGTCTAGTAGAGACTATTACAGAAACTATGGTTTCTGTAATCAGCAGACAGACATGGACTGCCTCTTGAACACGCCATTTTTCTTTAGTTGACTGTAAAGGGAATTGGCTCAAGTGGCCTAGATCAAATGCATAGCTTTTAGCTAAAATTAAGCTTTTTAAGCCATTTGACTACAAAAGTAGCAGGACCTACTGGAGAGACCTGTGCTTTAGAGTTCCTAAACTAAACTACCAGTCATCATGGTCACACTTTAAAACTGAATCAGCAAACCTCTTCAATTAGAAAACAAGGGGTGTAAGTAAAAAAATACTATTAAAAAGTTAAAGAGACAAGCTTGAAGTTTATCCAACAGAAAAAAATGAAAACTCATCATCTCTTAGTTTTCATTGCAATAAACAAGCTAAGGGGTGATTTTCATTTCTTGATTTTTCTTCAGAAAAAATAAAGCAATCAAATGAAAAGATAAACTGGAGCAAAGAAAGCAAGGATTAGTGTGTTTTATCTTGTGTAGAAGTGAAGAAAAATTCAACAGTGGTAAAAATTCAGAGGGTTGTATAAAACCTGGCTGTATTAAGCCTAGCCTAGAATTATACGCAAGAGTGACCTACAGTAGTCAGCTCTGGATAGCAGCTGTAGGAACTGCACTCTGCTGTCTTGAATTTATATGCTGCAGCAGTCCTGACACATAAGGTAAGTAGGGGGTCTGAATATGATTCCTTCAGCTTTTCCGGATGCCACCTGTGTCTGCACTGCTGTTTGTTCCCAACCACGTTTGACATAGTACACTTACTGCTTTCAATATTCACTTTAGAAAAGAGCAAAGAAAACTAAATACATATATTAAGACTGAGTTGTAATACAATACATGCCAAGAGGCAGGTAACCGGAAAAGAACATTTCCATTTTTCTTGGTTTTTGCTAAGGCACAAGAGAAGTGAGGGGCTGATGTAGTTCTACCTGAGCAGTGAATGAGGCTGGAAAAGTCTATTGGTATACAAAATTAATTCTGTAGACCTGCAGACTCTCCCTCTCTCTCTCCCTCTCCCCTTTCCCCCATGCACCTTACCTGACTGCGTATTGCTTTGGCCTCTCTCCAGCTGTAGCAGCAGAAGGGAGCAGAAAGGGAGGAATCTCAAACCTGTCTGCACTGCCTGGTAAGTCTGTATCTGCTGAAACTGGTTGGACAAAATCTGAATTTCAAGTGTCCTTTGAGCTCCAAGTCTTCAGACACATGCAAGAAAAACCAAGCTGATACGGGGATTGCTGTTGCTAATTATACAGCTTCTCCTTTGTAAAAGTTCCTGTCAGAGCTGAGCCACCCTGTTCTTTGTTGGACAGCCATCTGAGGAATGCTCTTGTCTCAGAAACAATCCAGCTTGGATAGCCAAAGAGTTTGAATTTAAGCAAAAAAGCTGACATAGGAAAAGCAGGAAAAAATTAAATAGAAACACTCAAAATTCTGTTCCATGTAGGTAACCTTTGATAACAAAATCAAATAGGGGAAAAAATATGAAAAATGCAGACACAAATGAATTACAGAAGAATGTGTTAACATAAGTGTTTCCAGAGACAGAATAAATTCCTGGTGAGCAAGCAGCAGAAAAAGGCTACATCACTTAGCCTCAACTTTTTGCCTGCATTCTTGGGAAGTATATTCCAAATGCTTCTACCTGCCTGCCACTGAAAAGCCCTTCTGCGCTCCTCATTTAGCATTATAGCTGTTAAATGATGTTTGGTATATAGTTCCCTACTACATATAGCTGTTTACTGAATAAAGTAAATTTACTGAATACAATAGGCTAAGCAGTGTGCCAGAGCACGGACCTTTTGAACATCCAGATATCTTAATTATCTGCTCATCCCTTGGCTCTCATTTGAACTACTCCAGCTAGCTTTCACATGACAGTGCACTCCAAGGGTTGCTCTAAAAAGCCACTGCATATCAGTCTGTGCTTCAACACCATCTCAGGAGTCGCAGACAACTCTTTATGTCCTCCTGTCATGCCCTGGATCATGCAACACGTCCCTGAGCTTCACCCAACCTGCTATGCTGTAACACAGCCCTCACACTGTTTCAGAAAACTTGGAATTAATAAACACATTTAGAATGGTATTCATGGCTTTGGGTCACAGGGGCACCACTTAGGAGCTGGAATGGATGCAGGACCACATCCACTTAGGAGCCTTACACAGCAAGGGCATGAGTCAGCCCATGCCATTTGATTTCTCCCTCCTTCATCTGGCAGCATGGAGATAGCCACAAAGGACAGCTACCATTTCCCTTTTCCCAGCCTGCAGTTTATTATTGACTCTTAAATGTCCACATGGTTTGAAAGAATGGTTTATCTGAGTTTTGTCAGTAGAAGAGAGAAGGAATCAGCAAGTTATCTTAAGTGAAATCAGTACTGCAGCAGGTAGCACAGCTCTGATTTATGAAGATGGTTAAGTACTTGCTTTGGTTAGGTGCTTTAATATCTTCTCTCCAGGTGAATCCCTTAGGCTCTGCACTAATGCTGAAGTGTTCCCTCAGTTCAGGTCTAAGGGCACAAAAATATTCAGCTGTTTGTAGGATATTCAGATATTTCACCTCTGTCTCTGCTGAAATCAGTAGATATTGGGAGTGATCTCCTTGACTGAAAAATCAAGCCAGTTTGCTGGTGAGTGTATCTGCACTTCTTTCAGACGCACCAATCTCTTACATAATATCAGCCTCCATCTCAAATTGGAGAAAGTACTGGAAAATTGGCATTTGCCAGTTGTTTTTTTTTTTGTTTTTTTTTTTTTTTTTTTTTTTCCCAGCTCAGGAATAAGAACACATGAAAAATATCCTCATTCCAGGACAGATTTCACCATTTTTCAGGCTTTTTTTTTTTTTTTTTTTTTTTAATAGTAGCAGAATGGGTTATAGACAATTATTTTGTCCTTTAGCATTGCCAATTTTACAGTTAATTGCTGCATAATGCACCATAGTAAAATAAGGAATTAATCTCTCACATTCACGTTACCATGCTGCACTAGAAGGTGCCCAGTTACAGCTGTGTATCCCTCTGCATTCCTTCCTTAAAAACATCCTAAGCCTTTCTGTTGCTGTTGCACTTTTTTCCAGAAAATACAGCGTCGAGAAACAGTAGAAGCTTCGACAAAGATTTTGGTATAGGCAGTTATGAAGGTTGTTACTGTGAGACAAGTTAGTGACAGCTCTCTAACAAGTGTGCCTTCAGGTTTATTGGTGCCAAAAGTGCTGTGAAGTGAGAAAACTGGTTAAATGCACTCACATATTCTGACTATGCCAGGCTTTGCATTCTGCTGCACTTTAGTAATCAACAATTTCCTGCAATATTTGAAACATTACTCATTTGGAGTATTTGATAATGGCCTTGCAACTTTGTGGGAAAATTTATATGCTACTGGAAGAGCACAAATAGCTACAAAAAATGCAGAAATAATTTATTTAGGCAGTTCAAGCATCTTTTGTTATCTACGTTCCCTGAAGTTGATATCTTTGTATCTTCTTGAAACACGTTTTAAAAAAGTCAGTGAAACACAATAAAATAATTTCTTGGTCTCTCTCTTTCTATTCATTCCTTCAAATCAACAAAAGCTTTCATAGTCTTTAGAAGTGGGGTTTGAATGTATTTACTTTGTTGGCATTAATATAAAAACTCATATCTTGTTGTGAATACTGCATTTCGTGTACAAAGAAAAAAGGCTAAAGCAAAAAGGGATGGAAATCTGTGATATAAATATCTATGCATGCATATATTCTGATACATGTTCTGACCATGTAAATTCAGTGATTCAATACATTACTGATAGAGAAGCAAGGATTTGCTCTGTGCTGTGTCAATTCTTTTTCTACGTGTGTTTGAAACCTCACATAAAAGGCTCAACATCAATTTTAGCACCCACAGACCCCACTGAAATCAAGGAATTGGTGTCTGTCCACAAGAGGTCTGAATCTGGATATCACAATCAACTATCATGAGGCTCCTGACAGTGCATTTAGGTGATCCTGTTGGCTAGTATGAGAACTAACACATACAGTATATACATTCCAAACCACATGTTCTCTATTTACTGTACAGCATGAAATATGCAGCCCAGGACTGTACAATATAGGAAATTTAAACCATGTGTAGCTCAGTGAATGTAAAGCTTGTGTATTTGATCTCAAACCCAATTAGAGCAATTTGTTTGCTTTGATCTGTGTGGAATGCTGTAGTGTACATGTTATAAAACTGACTTCTGAAAGTTATTGGGGTAATAAACACCAATAATCTGGGTATTTTCTATTCTTGGGTTCCGAAAAAAATTGCACATAAGAGTTGCAATCGGTTATCCAGGGTGTGATTTTTAACACAATTCTCACAGAATTCCCTGAGGTGGGAAAGTGACTGGAGGGAGGAAGACATGAGCACTCATGGCATGAATGCCTTCACAGATGAGCTTGCTTCCCCTGGAATTCCTCTGTGGTTGTCCAGACACCCAGACTGAAGTTTTACTTACTCATTAATACACTTCATTAGAATCTGCATGCAAGTCTAAACTGATGCAGAGCAATAAAGAGCTTGACTTTGAGGATATTTGAAAGAGGGAGGAACAGAGGCAGGCAGGTGGCTTAGACTGACCTATGAATCTTTATCTGCCTCACTCAGAAGTCTAGTTTGGGGAAAGAAGGAAAGCTTCTTTTGTATGTCAAAGAACAAGTCTGAGTCACCAAAGTATCTCACAGAAACCACTGAAAAAGTTAACCCTCAGCCCTTTTGAATCACAGCATCTTTCAGGACTGCTGCTGATAGAATCATAGAATAGTTTGGGTTGAAAGGGACCTCCAAATGTCATCTAGTACAACACCTCTGTAATGAGCAGGGACATCTCCAATTAGATCAGGTTGGCCATCCAGCCTGGCCTTGAATGTCTCCAGGGATAGTGCATTTACCATGTCCCTGGGCAACCTGTTTCACTATTTTCTCACTCTCATTATAAAGAATTTTTTCCACACATCCAGCCTGAATCTCTCCTCTTCTAGTTTAAAACTATTATTCCTCACCCTACCTCAACAGCATCTCTAATGCAGTCTCTGGTAATGCAGCACCTCTAGTACAAAGAAGACAATCTCCTGCCTCCTCATGTGACCCTGGGAGATAGCACGTCGTCTAGGTAAACTGGAGAAAATTGAGTGAGCCCCTGTTGATGGCCTAACAGGCACCATCAGTCTCTCAATCTATGTAGACTCTTCCCTTAATCTCACTTCTACAAAAAACATAGGTAAAAAAGACAGCACCAAGCCAGTACTCATGGGTGATCCCCTTTCTTATGTTGCTTTTGTTTTGCTTGTTTGTTTCACTAGGACTGGCTTGCCTCTGGAAAAAAAAACAGAAACCCTAATCTACATAACTCTAGATGAAGCAGCTTAGGGAGCACAAATATAACTGAGATGCAGATCTGCTTAAAGTTCTGCCATAAAAATGATGACAGTTAAATGCGACAGCCTCCACAATTTTCAGAGGGGTGTCTCATTCAAAGAAAGATTTACAAATCCGTGTGGTAGCAAGTACTCACTGTATTTTTTTTTATAGAAGATTCATATAGTACTTACATACCTGTGAGATCTGTATTATAAAAAAGGTTCCATGTATATGCTTGACACAAATTGTAATGGAGAAAAGATAATTAATTGCACAGCAGAACTCTCTGACAGTTTGCTGAACCTGTGTATCACTGACATAAATCTTTCTCCCAAGTGCCTTGAGTATCATTAACTTGAAAAATCAGCCAAGCAAAAGCCTTTATGAGTGGGTTCACAGATACAGAGACACAGATGTTATAGGTATGATATGCAGCAGATGTGTGGGAACAGGAGAATACCTGCAGCAGTGTGATTGGTCTTGCATATTTTTCAGTAATAGTCCATTTCTTAGGGCTGGTATTTATCTGGACCCTTGTACTATATGTATTGCCTTGTTTTGCTGGGCTATGGTGGCCTGATATGCAGATTTTTTTCCTTTCACTTGCAAGTACCCTCAAATAAAGCAGATTAATTCATTTCCTTCTGTGGCCTCAAAGAGCTCCTGTTCTTTCTGCTGCTCCTCAGGAATTCAGCATCCACAGGCTGCATTCACTTAACTACACTTTTGTCCGAGAAGCAAATGTTAATTACAATTGTTTATAGCCTTTTCCTCACTTGAGATCCTCAGTTACACCAGAGGTTAGGAACCTTCAGTCTGAGAGCTGAAATATACATTGAAGAGTCTTGAAGGAAGTTTTATATTATAAACCTGTGTAAGTGCTGGAATAGAATTTGTTCTCTAAAAAATGGCTAGTAATGAATGCTTAGAATTGAAAAACAGGTTTTATATCTGGGCAGACTTGTCTAGGCCAAACCTGACTGAAATTAAAAGGACATTTGACATTGATAATCTTTGCATTAAAATTTATTAATTCAAATGAGTTTAATTGTATTAATAATTCAGGTGAAAAAATCCAGCTGCAATTGCAGCTTGCGCATCATTCTGAGAGTCTTATAATATGGTTTATTCATTGCTGTTCTCCTTTTTTTTATGTTCATGTGCAAGGACGCTCGAATTCACTAGAATCATCCAAATCTCAATTCATTTCTGTTTTGACATCACCTTCTGAACCACCTCACTTGAAAAGAGAAACTAATTTTTGTAAAAAATGGTTTGCTGAGATGCAGAACAGAAATTACATTGTGTTTGAGAAGTTTCAAGTATTTCAGGAAGACAATGACTTCTTTTTGCAAACATCTAAAGTGAACTTGCATTCAGTCTGTTTCAGCTGAAAACTCAAAATTAGGAGCCAAGTCTTCTTTTTTGCATTGGTCCATTGCTTACTTACTTTTGATACAGCTCCATTAATGCCATTCTGTAACACCGTATTTCCCTTTATTATTCTCAGATCAGTTTCTTGAGCAAAGATTGCTCAGTCTACAGCTGCTTGTGGAAGGAAAACATTTGCTCAAAGATCAGTGAGAGTCCACTAAAATATGTACATATATAGATGGAAAAACTAAAAGCTAACATGTTTTCCCTTTTCCATATAAATCCCCTGGATTCAAGGCCACTTATAGGATGAAAGGAGGCTGTCATTTAAAACAAGCAGCATGTGTAGCTAGTACAGAATGTCAACATGCTGTTGCCAAGGCTTAAGAATGTCATTGTTTTCAGTTAGCATCTCTCCATCATGTACACAGATCATTAAAAAGTAAGTGACTTCTAAGTCTGTGTATCACGGAGTTTACTCACTTCCTATGTACACTCAACAGCTGAGGTCTAGTTATATTTGCATTTACTGGAGTATTGTGAGCAAAAACCTGTTAAAGGGGTAGAGTATAATTTTTGTAATACAGACCATTACTTAATTAGGGGTATCTCATGGTTAAAAATAGCATCAATTCAGTGAGATTCACTTTATAATAACTGAGAGATTAATTGCATGCTTTTATTTTTTGTTAGGCATATTTTCTGCCACTATGAATTAGATTTAAATTTAAAAATAAAGTATAGTGGAAAATATTATGAACATGAATACACTTCATTATTTCCACAGAAATCATCTGTAAAACTAAAAAGTTTAGGTAACTGCACCAATTTATCATCAGAGGTAGTCATACATCACAACTATCTTAGTGTAGGTAGTTATTCGACTTTTTTATTAAGATTCAGGTAGGAATTTTGTACTCTTTTCATCTGAGCACAAAATACAAACAAACAAACATTTACTTCAGTATTCAGCTACTTCCCCTTGTGAGTCCCCGGTTTGTAATCAGTAATATTTTATTCTTTCATTTGATTCCTTCTACCAGCCACATTTATTCCTTCTCATTTTATTCCTGCTATCAGCCAGTACGTATAATTTCCTAATGCACAGTATGAACTTCAGTTGCATCTGAGGTTACTCTGCTCTGAGCTCCATCATCTCACTGCAGGTTGCAACATGCTTCTAGGTTGTCACAAACTCACTATTTACTCTGCGGGATAAAACATTTAGACCCGTCAGACAGGCACTGCTGCAGTTAAACCATTACTAAAGGTTAGGTACTATCTTGTGTGCATCTTGAAGGTTATAGCGAGGACATTGTAGATCCTGGGACATTTTGGCTTTTCTTCCTACCCATTTTTTTACAATACACTCTAGGACACTCTTTCCAGTACGCAGTAGAGGACTCCTAGGTGACTTCATGGTGCATGCACATGGAGTCATGTAACTCCTGTGATAAACAGGAGGGTGGGATGGGACACCACCATCAGCCTTTGATTTGATTCCCTCTCCAGTGAGGCACCCTTTTCCCCCTACCTGCCACATGTCTTGAGCTTCTGTGCTTATAATTTGACTTTCTGCTTTGATACGCTCTAAATAGCTACTAGACAGTAAAAGGGCATTTTGGATGCAATTCACCTTGACCAGGAGACGTCAGTATATGCTGAAAGAAACTGTGGCCTAGGGGTGCCCACAGAATTCACTGCATTTCATTACATAGAAGGGGAGCCTACAATGTCTATCTCAGGTACAGATGTTGACAATGCAGATGTCTGAAGTTCCCCTTCTGAAGCAGCCATTGACAGAGGTAAATCACAAGCCCAGATTTACTGAGGAAATACAATAAGCTGAGATGCCTTGTTTTCCTCTAACACCCACAGTATCACCACTGATGTCATGTACTCCTTTATCCGTGTCTTAGCCAGTCACATCTGGGCTGTGTCTGTACAGAGTAGCAGGTAATAAAAGAATTTTCTCATTTCCCATCTGTGCTTTTGCCAGAGGTATACACTTGTTCAGGAAAGAAAATTCCAAGTATATTTAAGCCTGCCTACTCTGATGGAGACAGGAAATATTTGTTTTACTCTTAACTACTCATCTCCCTTCTCTGCCCATCTGATGATTTTCTTTTGCTGCTTCTGAGACTGAGAACAGGATGTGCAGTGCAGCAGTTGCTGTTATGGGGTGGCTGTCATCAGCATCACTAGCACTTGTTTGCCTCCTTCCCTATTCTCAACATGAATAGTGGAAAAAAGCCTTGCTTTTCAAGGATTTTCTCTGTCTCTTCATCCCTGTGATAGTAAGAAAAACCAAGATTTCTCTCCAGTATACAGGCACATTGGCATTGGCTGGCTGTATGTGAAAAATATATGCAGAAGAGCAAATGAAGTTATTTCTCTGAGGATAGCCAAAGTGTAGTGCAGCTACTGGATTTGTCACAAAATAGAACCAGCAACTTGCCAGTGCTTGTTTACTATCAGCTACAATACAGGAGGTCAGCATTCATCTCTATATTTCAAACTCTTAGAAAAAATCAGAGAAAGAGAAAAAGAATTACATAGGGTATAGAGAAAGAGTGAGCCTGATGAAAATGCTCACATGCAATATAATGATAAATGTCGTAGCACTTCTTCTTTGGTTTTTAGAGGTCAAGAAACATAGTCTAGAATATGCAAGAAGGTCTATTAAAAGCTATTGATTTTGGAAAGCACTTAGGACTTAAAAGTGACTTTAAACAGACTGATTTGGGCAGCTGAGTTCAGTTGAGGTGGAAAATTCCATATTGTAGGGAAAAAGGAATTTATGAAGAGAAGCAACCAAACATTTAGAGAAATCGTGCTTTTAATATGAGGAGAAAATCAGATTATTAAGCACATGCTTGACTTTTTCTTTCCATAATAATTTTTTTTCTTTGGAATCACTTGTTAATGACAAAAATACTAGTATTTGGAATGTACATTCAACCACATGCGCAAATACATATATACACACATATAAAGTCCTTGTTTGCCTAGAATATATTGGCATACTGAAGAGTGAATAATACACGAATCATTTAGCATATCAAATTCCTTTAAGACTTCAGGAAAACAAATGCCTGAACAAAGTAGATGAGTTAGAAACCAGAAGGAAACCCTGTTCTTTGGATCTAAGCTACAATTTATAGATAGAAAAGTCTGTGGTAATGAAATAAAGCAGTTTGTTTCAATATAGTTGATGCACAGTTCAAGTGCACTTTTAAAACATATAACTAGAAAATGATTTTATTATTGGTATCTGCATGTATTTCAGTAAAAAAAAGGAAAAATTAAGCAGAAGGATGTGGTGTGTTTAAACTTATAATCCTCTTTACCCACTGTGTGGCTCTAGCATGCAATCACCATTACTACTTGGGACAGGAAACACACTGAAGTTTTCTCTCTGCCTTTAATATTGCCCTGCAAGTATCCTGAACACACACGTGAATGTAACATTTGGAGGTCAAGCATGACTCCAGCATAGCCTGAGGCATCGTGTGCCAATTCAAACTTTGCCAGTTCTCTGTAAAAAGTTCAAACACTTCCAATGCATGCTACTGTACATCAGGTACAAAGGGCCTAATGCCCCAGGTAAATCATTAATCCTCATCTTTCATAAACAAAAATGTTCTGTATTTTTTGTAAACAGATCTGTAAAATGTAGAGGTAGTATGGTCAAAAGTCTAATGAACCCTTTGAACTTTGTCATCTTGGGCGTGGTATTTCCTCTCTACCCAGTGTTCTGAGGTAATAATACTTAACACAACTACTTAATGCTTCCATAGTGTTTTGAGCATGGTAATCTCTGTGTAGGCTGTTATCTGTTACAGATAAGTTGCAATTAAATAACTCTTATTATGCAAAGGGTATTTCTGTTTATTGCAAATTTGATATATGGAGAATAAAAACCAGTCCTCTGAACAAACAAGCCTGCAGTTCCAGGGAGCATTCTGAGAAGCAGAGCAAGAAACTTTGAATTATTTGAGTCACCTAAATCTGATAGTGGAGTTAAAATAATTCCTTGAAACTTGGCCAGTCACTTTTTTTTTTTTTTCCCTCCCAGATCCCTTCCATGTCCTCATGGCCAGCTCATCTTAATAGTCCCCAGATCTTTCTGCTTTTCTCTGTGGCATATTTTATCCACCCTTCCTTTTTGTCTTTCTCCAGTCTGTCCCCTTCAAAGAGGAGCTGCTGTTCTTCCTCAGGTTACCGCAGCATCAGTGGCTTTTATTCAGGTCACTTAATACAGCACCAGTTGTGTGGCCTGTCTGTGTAAGCATCTTCTCTCTCTCAGCGTTGCCTGTTCCTGCTACCACATGTACCCTGGGCCTGGATGTCCCCCTGATCTATAATGTAGTATTTACAACCATTTCCATGAAAGGGATTTGGCAGTTCAGCTGTGTGTTTGCTTTTTTGATTGATGTGTTAAGCTGTGTGTTTCCTTTTTTTGATTGAGGTTCATAGTCATACTTAGATCTCTTCCTAGAGCTGTCCTCATCAATTTAGGTTCACATGAAAATTTCTGTATTTTGGGATTTTTCACATTTAGAATGTCAGTTTGTTTCTTTCCTGAAAAGCAGTTCACAGATGGCATTGTGAAGTTAGTTTCTGCTGAATTATTTTTTTAAACCTGTTTGGTTTTCCATTTGGAAATGCCTTGCAAAGATAGGCCAAAGAAACCATTAATTATGAGATTACTGAAAGAGAGAGAAAACATGAAAAAGAATAATAAAAGCTGAGATCATTAGAATGGTTTTCTTGAAATAGTATAAAATATGACAGAATTCAGAATCCTGTTTTATTCTTAACAGTATTTCAAAAAAATTGTATTTAGTGCCAATGAAAGCTGCTGCTTTGGCAAAATGGTGTGTCATTCAGTGGCTAACAAACTCAGCTAGGCAAAAGCCAGCAACCCAGCTGTCAAAGGATAAATTGACCTTTCCTTAGTAATCATTTCCTTCCAAACCTGTTTGTTGATTCAGGCATAGGGTGTTTGCCTAGGAACTGGTGAATAGATATTCTTTGCAAGGATAATATCTGGAAAGAGAGAAGTTTCAGTTTCATAATTGAATGTGAAAGCTTAAAAGACTCTACTGAACAATAACTTACTTTGCTTTTTGTGAAAGACATGTTTCTAGAATGAATTATTCAATACTAACAATGTAAACCTTGAAAACGGGATAATTTCCGCAAATGTCATTTCTATCTAAATCTATTTTTACACAAAGAGAAATACACACACAGATGCAGATACACAATCATGTGCACATGCACATGTGCACGGTTTTGTAAAGATATTTCTTATGTTGCATATTTTGGTCCTCTAGAAAAAGTGAAACAGTCATTCTTAAGTGTATGAAAAAAAGGGGAAAACTCCAAAACACTCAGCGGAATTCTCTGTAATCTTATCATGGGTTTTAACCTTTGCTTGATGTTTTCTTATGCATCTGATGTATTACAATTTGTCAAGATTAGTATGCAGCTAAATAGAAAATTTAAATGCATCTGCTTTGGCATTAAATATATAAACAAACTTGAACAAAGTAGTTGCATGGACAAAATTATCTTCTTTGGTTCTAAAATGGAATGATGTGTATGCAGAGTCATGCTGCAGAGCGAGATATTATCAGTTTTAAATAAAATTGGTCAGGATGGTCAAGTTTTCCTTTTGATTGACCTCACTTGCTTTTTCCCTGGCAAAATCAAAGCCACCCCAGTTTTTCCTAGGATGCAGTATGGTCTGCTTTGCATTTTCCAACTCCCTCTTATGTGTTCGTAACAATTTCAGACAAAATCAGTGGTCCCCTTCCCCCTCTTTCTCCAGATAATCTGATCCTATCTGTAGCTGTACCAGTGGAAAGACATGCTGACAAACAGGCAGACAAATGAGCAGAAGGATCACACAGCGGAGTGCGCCTCTGTACTCCCAGGTTCTTGCAGAGTGAGCAGCAAGGGTGGGAGAGGTCTATGATATGATGCCTCACACAGGAAAGCAGCTTGGATGTTTTCAGGGAGGAAAGGGAGAGAGACCTGTGAGGTCAGTTAAGTGGCTTAAAGGAGGTGGGTGATGTCAAGAAAGAGTTTCTTGGGGAAGGGAAAAGGCAAGTAGCTGAGAGATTTTAAGGGTGGTGCAAATAACAGGGAAGGAGGATATAGGATACCTGGGGAAAGAAGTCAAGGATGAAGGTGGTGGGTGGGAATCAAGGCAGAATGAAAAAATTGCAATTGCAAAAAATTGCGGTTTCATTACATTAGGTCCTTGCTAGATTTAAACAACATATTACTGTAAAATCAGAGCAAGGCTAAAGCTGAGCTGTACTGTGCTCTGTGTTCTGAACCCAAACATCTCATAATGTGATGGCAGGCATTGCCTTTGAATTTGGAGCTTCAGTTAGAGCCACAGCCCATACTACTGCTATTTTAAATGTCCTACTAGTTTTTAACTTTTTGAGAAAGGGCTTCAGAAGCAGTTTGTCTAGTCCATTACTAATTTGTCTAGCATAAAATATACTTTTTCTGTATTTAGATCCTTGAGTTACCTGGGCAATTAGGACCTGGGCAAATGATTTATCCTCTTATGTCCTGGCTTCCACATCTTTTGAAATAGGGTTAATAATGCTTGACTACCTCATGGGAATTTTGCAAGGATTAGGATGTACAGAGCTTTGAGAATACTAAGTATGGTACTTATATTCTTTTCATGGAATAAAAGCAAAGCAGAAACAAAGCAGTTCCCTTGCTATGATCCCACACTTGAAACCACCACCCATCAACAGAGGATGACTCACAAGCACCCTGAGCCAAGGATACAATATTTACTCCTGCAGGTTTGTTTGCACAGAAAGAACAATCTATGCTTCTGAGTACACCTGGCTAACTACACTCCCAGGACATACGAATAAGAGATCTCAGAGTCCAGAGGTGTGGCCCATGGCTGATAGGCAACCGGTATTGCATCGAGTCCTTACACTAGGGAGCATAACTGAGCAGGAACCTGAACCAATGGCAAGCCAAAGTGGGCAATTGCAGCAGTGCCATTTGGAAACCACCTTCAATAAACTGTGCTAAGGTTCGAGAGTCACAAAGGAATGTGATTTTCTAAGTCTTTAAAAGTAAAAAATTATAGTTGAAAGATGATGTACTTCAACTATTGTACATGCATGTATTAGTGGACTAAAGTAGACATCAGAAATCCCAGATTACTGTTAATAAACTAGAAGAGAAATTCCGAAACTGTATGATGCAGTCTTGGCAACTATGATCTGTGCAAGCCTCATGTCTGGTGTGCTGGCAGGGTCAGCCATCACCACGCTCAGTGACAGTGGGGCAGGTGCTGTTGCTAGGAATGGCTGCTGGAAAACATGCTGCTGTCAGGGCTAATGGCTGGGGGAAGGTGTCTGATCAAGGTCGAGGAAGGTGATTCTGCCCCTCTACTCTGCCCTGGTGAAACCCCACCTGGAGTACTGTGTCCAGCTCTGGAGTTCTCAGTGCAGGAAAGACACGGACCTGTTGGTGAGGGTCCAGAGGAGTGCCACAGATATTACCAAAGCAGCGGTAATTTTTTCCACCTATGAGGAAAGGCTGAGAGAGTCGGTGTTTTTCAGCCTGGTGAAGAGTCTGGGGAGACCTTACTGCAGATTTCAGAACATAAAAGTGGCCTATAAAAAAAATCGGCAGAGACTCGCGTGCTCATTGCATGGGGGTTGGACTAGATGACATTTGAAGGTTCCTTCCTAGCCAAACTATGGTTCTATGGATCTATAAATTTACGATTCTGTGATTCTATGACTTTATTCCATGATCACTGTAGCAGCCTTGGCTCTTTGCATAGGCTGTGTGAACTTCTGATGTCTACTTTAGTCCACCAATTCATGTATGTACAATAGTTGAGGGGCATCATCTTTCAACTGCTATTATTTGCCTTTCTAGACTTAAAAAATCACATTCCTTTGTGACTCTTCAACCTCAGCACAGCTGAAGCCCACTAAGTTTCTGATTATGATCCCTCTTTTATAGACTCTCAACCACGACCACGTCTGCCTCCTCTGTATTTTCCCACCTCTACAAGTAAGTCTTCAGCCTCCTAGTAATAAACTCCATATAGCCCAGAAAAATTGGCACCTCAGTGCTATTTATTTGATTACCTAATAAGCTCCCTTATTATCCAGTACTCCATTCCTTTCCCTCTTTTGCTGCGTTTCTGAATATGAGATGGTGCCAGTGTTGCCTTGACTTGAGCACATACTAGGGAGCAAGCACAGGAGCTAAGACCTCTACTATGTATTCAGCACAAAGACATTCTATTGCATCTTATCCAACCACTTACTATCTAGATACAGAGGTGCTTATCCTGGTGCAGGTGAGATCCTCTGCCCATATCTGCATATCTGGCACCAAAAGCTTCCAGGTGGACCCAGGTCTCCAAACAGTTCTTCCCACATACCGAAATGACAGCTAACACTGCCTACTTCAGTGGTATGGATACAGCCCAGTATTTTCAAACTAGAGGTTTGTGCTAATGCCCTTGGTCAAAATGTTCCTGCTGTGTTCAGTCCTTCCTATGGTTTATTATTCACGTATTTATGAACGCATCTTTTAGTAAACTTGTAGATTAAGATAAAAAGAAAATATAAAAAAAATAATAATAATTTTGAGTGAGTGATCTCTGTTCCTGCATATCCTTCAGTTAGGACACCAGAGCAAAGAGTTAGTGCCCTCATTCTGCCCTGTTCCCAGCATCCTACTTGTTTTCTCAAATCTTATTACTCTTTAGTTTCTTCAGGCCCACAGATAGAAACACTTTGCACAGATTCCTCCTCTTTTTTTTGGAGTTATTCATGTGTGATGACAACTTGAACATGCCTGTCACAGTGATGTGGTCATTGAAGCTAACCTTGTCAACATGTGATAACAATAATGTTTTGATTTGTTTGTACTTAATTTATAACCAAAGAATGTTTATATCTTCGCATGGAGAATTAATCCACTACCTATGGATATGCCCACTTTTTCCACTTATAATCATATTTTCCACACTGTTTTTTACAGTTTTTCAGCAAGACACTGCTAAGTTATAAAGCCTAGTCACTCCTGGATTGGTTTTTACTGGGTCTAAACTAATCTGATTGCTTGATAAAACAAGGCTGTGTCAGCTATCTGGAGCCTTTTTGCAGAGGTTGCACATCAGAATGTTTCCTTCAATCTTACTGTGTGCATATTTGCAGTATATGAATATGTGAATAGAAAATTCAGTGTGCAGATGTTTTAACTTTATCCCTGTGTTTTGACCCAAGCCTCCTCTTCTTTTAAATGTAAAACTAGTAAGAATGCCATATTTAGTTTTAATAGTCAAAAGGTGATTTGTTCCTTAACTAAACAGACCATTCTCAAGTCTTCTCCTATTAGTACTATTCAAATTCTGTTTATATTGAGGCTTTGTTTTTGTTGTTTGTTTGTTTGTTTTGTAGTTGAGCTGCAGTGGCAATATTGATCTGTAATGATTTTACATAACTGAGAAGCGTAACATATAAAATGTAAACCACAGCTTACAATACAGTTCTTTCAACAAATCGACAAAAAGCCCTTTTAAGTGTAAACCAAAAAAGGCAGTGAATCATGAGAGAAGGCTACATTACTTTACTAGCAAAATAAAGTTAGTACAAGTGTCGGAATGGGTGTTTTCGCAACCTTAAATCATACAGTCGTTCTATTTAGATGATTTGTTCTCATGCAAATATGGCAATATGCTCTCAAGGCCTGTGGTGACCCCACTGTAATGTTATACTAGTTAATAGTATGACTCTAGTGTGAGTTCAGCATCAGCCTTTTCCTATACAAGCTGGATATTTATAAATGTGATTATGTTTTCAAATTAATGAAAAGAAGTGCTAATTGTAGTTATTAAGTATCTGGGCCTTAGAACATGTAATATGTTTATTCCTGAGACAAAAATATAGCCCCAAGGAAACTGGTGAATCTTGGAGTTCTAGGAAAAGAAATTATTCTTCTTTCCTTATACACTTCCCTTTCTGAGAATAAGAAGTAAAATGAGAGAATATTTACATGCTTCTTAATAGACTATGCAGCGTCACTAGATAAACACTGGGCTAGAAAAGGGTGAGCTAGTGAACTGACAATGGATTATCTTTCACCCTTGCTATTTAAAAAAGGACAGTGCACTCTAATTAAAGTTTGCACTATGAAACACACAAAACTGTAAATTAACAGTGAAAAAAAAGTCAAAGAAGTGGTCTGCTTTGTAGCCCATATTGAAGAAAAGGAAGAAAAAAGACATTCCAGGTAACCAATGCAACAGAAACTGGAAAGACAGTGGGCAAAAGGGAAATAATAATAATAGGGCTCCCCTAGCCTAGGGAAATATGAATGAAAGAGGAAATGGTAAATACTAATGGGACCTTTATTATGCATAAAAAAGAGGATTTTTATATAGGCTG
Source organism: Psilopsiagon aymara (assembly GCA_024733675.1). Lineage (NCBI taxonomy): Eukaryota > Metazoa > Chordata > Aves > Psittaciformes > Psittacidae > Psilopsiagon > Psilopsiagon aymara. The sequence goes on from JANRGW010003314.1 coordinate 33,864, forward strand.
CACAATCTAAGGATGTTTGGTTATGATTAGCTGCTTCTCTGTGTCAGCTCATGACTGTGGGTTTCATAAGACTGGATTTCAACTTAACCTCTCTTCCACTGAGGTTGTTCACTGAAGTCCACAAAAGCAACTTGTCCAGAATTAAAACCTGTAGGCCTCCTGTCATGAGGAGAGGACATTCATTGGAAATCATCAGGCCTTTTGTTTTTCAGGTCAACCTCACATCCTTTTCAGCAATTTTTTGATCTTTTTCTCTCTTGTCATTATAATTGATGAGGAATACCCCATGGAGAAAGGGTAATTTGCATTAATCCACTTGCAAGAAGGAAACATTCGCTTATCAGGTGTGGGAAAAAGAAGTCTACTGAGGAAAAAGAACCCCAAAATAATCCTTCCAAACTATACTGGTTATGCAGAGAATTGTAACTTAAGAACATCCTCTGAATTTTGATTCTACCTGTGCCATACATAAGAGTATTCATTAGTTGAACAAGATGCCTTCCAATTTAAAAGTACATTCTCATTCAATAGGTGGCCATCAATCTTCAAAAAAGCAGAAGTGACATCTCTGGTCTTCCAAAGACTAGTAGTTATCCATAAAGAATATATCACTTGCCAGGTGGTATGTTTTAGTGTTCTCTGTCTGGACACAGCTGTTCTATGTCAAGCTACTGACATGAAACACATTTTTTAAAAAAGCCTCTTAACACAGTTGTCAGTTGGGTGTACATGGCTCTTTACTATTGTCTGCCAAGTCTCCCCCTTTCTGCCCAAGTAAATTCCTTATTAAGAAGGTGGAAATGAAAATACAGAATCATTATGCAAAATGATTTAGTATTTACCTGAAAGTAGAGGGCCAGGATGTTCTCAAAGATGGATGCAGCTCTAGAGACTAAGCAAAACCAGTTAAATTATCCACCATCTCACAGAAACATGACACAGAGGAAGGCCAGTGTTACAGAGGAATTGTGTGCTCTGGAATAAATGAAGTTTATTGAAAAGAGGTGAGAAGTAGGGTGTCATTTAGAGGCAGTCTTCACCAGTCCTCAGGAACCCTGTGTAAACAGTATCAGCAACCTTTATTTGGAATAGCATCAAACACAACAGGAAGCAGAAATACAAAATGGGTTTACATATTTAATGTTTATTGACTTTCTTTGTCAGATTGGTTTTAAGATGAATTGCTTCAAGATGAGCCTATGGATTTGAGAAAAATTACTTGAGAACCCCATATTAGTCACTTTAGCCCCCTGCTTTTGTCCATTAGTCTGTGCACCCCCTAATTTTTAATAAACAAATGTCTGAAGAGCAATTTCATCTGAAACCAAAATGCCATAGCTGATGCAGTAATGAGCAGATTTTGCATAAATAGACCTGTTTATCCACAAGTCTGTCTGGAAGAGATCTGAAGATCCAAGTGAATATAAAAACAAACAGCTTAGCTGTTGCTTTCTTTGGGCAAGTGTTTGTTTTTATTTAACATGAAAATACAAGGAACTACATTTTATTGATTTGAAACGGCAATTGCCTGCTTTAGTTCAGCATCATTATTTTTTCACAGAATGTGCTGTCTTTGATTATTTATTTGTTACTGGAAAATGACTGCAGATTTAGCAAATGTAATCACTGCCTGGCTTCCTGGAAAAGCATAATTTTTCCATGTACATTTAACACCTTCTTACATAACCGGGTTAGCTTTTATCTGAACAGAAAGTTTCTGACAGACACAGATTTTTAAATCTCGCAGAGCCTTCTTGTAACACGAGCAGAATGTTCTGAACACCAGGGTCAGTGCTTGCCCATGCCCCATGCCAGTGCCCCGAGCCTTCCCCTTGATTCTTCCAGCCAACCTGAAACACACCTCAGGGCTAATGTGGTCCAAAGTGCAAACTGATTTCTTTGTTATCACCCAGAAATCTGTGAGATAGTCAGGCCTGGCAGGTTTAAAGGGGTACAGCAAGACTCTTTGCTGAATATCTAAAAGGAGACTGTGGGTGTGAGATGTTTGAGAGGGGATGGGACTTGGTAGCTCTTCTCTCAGGAATGGGAGGTGCCCTGCTGTGCGAAGGGATGCAGTTTGAATGGGAAGATCACTTTTGGTAGGCTTTGGATAAACATCCAGATGTTTGAATGCATATCTAAATTGAATACAAAAGCCAGAGAGAAGGTGTTTTTGCAGCTAAATTTGACTATGACTTAGCAGATTTGCATCCCATCCCCAGTTCATGGCCATATGTGGGTTCCTTTCCATTGATATAGCTTGATTCCTCATCTATCACATGCAAAAAATAGAGCTTTTGATTCATACCCTTTATTTCTCCTTGTCTATTTTGTGTAACAGAGGAATATAGAAGTCAAAAAGATCTCAACAAGTCTTTCAGCATCCCCCTTTGGAGCAGCAAATACACAAACACTCCCTGAAAGATATTTGTCTAACTACTCATTAAAATCAGAATAAGAGTTGCTTTTTCTTCAAGAGCCATAAATTCAATTTATAAATCATTCCTTTTTTCTTCTTTATTTGCAGCATGGCAATTAAACATGTTTCTTATTTTGTATTTGTAGAATGGAGTTATATTTTCTCAGAGTAATCTGTACACAATTTATTGAGTTTCATCAAGCAATTTCAAGTAATGTCTGTAATTAATTTAGATCATTCAACTTCTATTCCTCCAACCGCTTTGTAACTCGCACTTTTGAAAATATCTGAGAAAGCTAGAAATGTACTGAATTTCATTACCAAGGGATTAAATCCAGCTTTCCTGATTTAAACATCCTCAATTTAGATGCTTATTCAAGTTGTCCTCCTAAAATATGTGCCTATATTTCCACTAGCTAGTGATGAAAAATAGCTGCCTTTGAAAGTATCTGGAAGAAGTTCCTCTGTGCCTAACACTAGTGGTTACAGTTTTTACTGACAAATCAGCATTGGTTTATCACTTGATTGTCTTTCAATCCTTACAAAGAAATTGACCAATGAAGGTTTTTGGTGTTCCAGAAGAGTTAAAGAAAATAAACTGACCCATTTTCCTCTAAATTCCTTTAACTTTTCACCACTATTTCATTCTCTGCTTGCCTTTCTTCACTTTGGAATATCTTCTGTTCTTAAGGACTCTGTTAACATTTCTGAGATCACTTTGTGTGGTTTATTCAGCATTCTTAGGTGAAATTCGTCAGACTCCTACAACATGAATTTATCCAGTGTATTTAGTAACTTGTTACTTTTCTGCTCCAGCCTCAGCTTTTATCCCTTCCTTAAAATTAAATATTTTTGTCATTTTATCCCCTTTTTTTGTGATAAGAGATAAAAATCAGCTCCTATTTGTTCCATTGATGATGTATTCCTCTGTCTACTCAGGATTTGAACAACTCTTTTCCATGCCTTTTATATTTCCTGATGCTTGTTGTACCCTCAACTTCAGTAGGGGCTTCCTTAAAGACTGTATATTTATACCTCTGCTATTCCCTTACATTGATCCTCAGTCATATCTTCTTTTCACTTTTATTTTATATCAGTAAAAGTCCTCAAAGAGCTCTTACTTCATTGCTAAGAGCATGTAATGTGATTTTACTTCATCTCAGATTCTTAGCCTATTAAGACAGGAAACAATCCCCTTTGTGATCTGGAATTTGTGAATGCTACCATAAAGTAAAAAAAAACACCTTGTAAACTTTACAGATCTCTACCTGAATCTTTGTCAAAAGAAAATGAGAAATGTCCACATTGGTGGATTTTGTTTCTGTTTTATTATTGGTGGGTTTTGTTGTTTTTGGTTTTGTTTTTTGTTTTTGTTTGTTTGTGTGTGTGTTTTGTTTTGTTTTGTTTTGTTTGGGGGGGGTATGTTTGGTTTGTTTTTTCCATTCATGATTCTTTCAAATTCACTAGAAATATCAGAAGGATTTTGGAAGGGTTCAATATCTCCTATTTACTAGTCTGGATTTCAGTCTTTTGTACATCCTCAATTATCTTTTCCCATAGCCGGTTTCTTAGTGAGTGGACATTTCTCATTAAAATGTTATATGGCAGGGAAAAGAACATAGATGCAAAGACATGTTAAAGAGAAAATGTTTACAACAAAAGACTAATTGGAATTAAAGAAGGGTATACAGATTTATAGAACACTTTAATACAAACCTGAGTCTTTCTTTACATAGTAGGCAGGAAATTGGAGATAAGCAGTTGTTTCAACTTCTTTTGAAACTTTGGTAAACTGTGCAGTCTCTTTAAACTAGAAACCTCTGAGGAAAAAGTAGTGTCTTGAATTTCTGGCCCTTATACTCTTCCCTGAGCTACGAGCCGTAGTTGTACTTTCAGTTCAGATCAGGTTTCAGGATTTAAAAATAAAAACAAAACTGAAAAAAAAACCCACAAAAAAAAAATCTAACCCCACAACACTTCCCCTCTGTTGCACAGTTTAGTGTTAAATTCAGATACTGAACCTTTACGTGCCCCTTCAGCACAGAAGATGGCTAACTTGAAATCACCTGGCCCTTCGCTTACATATTTACGTGTGCACTTATTATATAGCTAAAAGGCATAAACAAGGGACATGCTGTGTGTGCGAGTTTCTGGAATCTCTTGTTTTCCCTCCATAGTGCACAAACAAGTCATTTAGGTGGACAAAGTCTGAAAGTGAATCATAAACTTGTGTTGCTGTTTTTCTAAGAGAACTTTTTCTGGTGGCTGCAAGAACAGAGGCCCTGTGTCTGGCCAAAGTACTGGCTTAGCCCCTAGAATTCAATGGTATTGCAGAGCTAATTTTTGTGGACAGGCTGACAAAATCTTCTAATAGCTTCGTGCCAAGGATCATGGTATTATGGCTCGGAGTATAGCAGAAAGCAAAATTAGACTCAGTTTTGAAGGGCATAAGTAGACAGCTTTCTTTCTTTGTCACTACATTAAGAAATTTGATACAAGCAAACACTTACACTCTACCCAAAAGGTGTACCAATGAAACCTAGGGTAAAGTGGTAGCTTTTCTTAACACAAATGAACTATTACGTTTTGAAAAACAATCTCTCCATTAAACAACCAAAAAAAATTTTGATCATATTTCGTTGGTTAATTTGACAGACCAAGTCCTTCAGAACTTTGTACTTGTCAAAGACAGTTCTTGGACAACTTCAGCTTTGACACTTACCCCTATATGTTTAGTTCTATACTACACCCCTCAGATCATAGGCCTGGGTGTGTACCTTACCCATGGTAAACGAGACTAAAGCAAAGAAAAGCCAGGCATGTGAGTAAGACAGGCACTGTGGCATGCTCCACCTGATGAATCAAGACACAGCCAGTGTGCCTAAGAGTGCTAAGATGAAGCCAGGAGATAAAACAGCCCTGTAATTTGAGCTGTTTTAATTTGGACTCAAACTTTGATTTGATGTTTAAAATATATTCTTCAAATAAGGCTTCTTTTATGAGTCTGCTGAGTCATAGAGACCTGAAATCTATTTACCTTTCTGCCGCAGGATTTCTCCTTGGACTTGGGCAAATAATTTAATCTCTCTGTCTTTATCTACAGTTACCAAATGTTAAGCCTTCTTCTTGCTCAGCATTTTTAAAAATGAGAATAAATAGTGAGCAGAAAAAAAGATGGCAGCTTAGAACAGATAGAGAAGACAGGAAGAAGAAGATGGGAAGTAACGGAAGAGACAGAAGAATGTGTGAGATGCAGGAAGTGGACAAGGATGAAAACAAGCAGTAAGAAGTGGACAGGTAGAGGGCTTTAAAGGTGGCTAGCTCATAGTGAACAGATGTGGTTCTGCAAGTCATTTGAGAAGGAAGATGGCAGATGCACTAGCTAACATCTGCTTGGAATAAACTGCATGTGTGTGAGATGGAATGTGAGCGAGGGGGAGGATGGCCTGAGAAAAGCAACTCTCAAGTGATCAAAGGGTGTCAGTTTTCTGAGGGTACAATGACCCTTTGATCTGTGACTTTTCCCATAGCTAACTAATTGGAGAATCAAAGGGTTAAATGTGAATAAAATAGCAGAACAGCAAAGGAGTGTCCTAAGGCTTCAGACTAGTCCGGAAAATCTAGATACATATCTCCTATGTAAATTAATAGCAAAAGGAGGATTTTTGCCAACGTAACCCAGAGACAAAAAAAAAGTTGAAACTAAATGTGTATAAATGCAGTGCCTAAGTAACTTCTGATATTCGAACTCTGGTTTTGAAAATAATTGTTACTAATTGTGTAAGTTAAAAATCATGATTCACTCTTGCAAAGGTAATGAGAAGGTTTAAAATGCCTTACAATTTAAGTGAATGCCTTATTCTTTGCATTTCTTTCTGGTTTTGTAAGTGCTGAGAAGTAACAGGGTTCCAGTTTCATAACTTTACTGTAATCATGTTTTCTAGAAAGTAACTTATTTAAATTTAAAGATAAGATTCTTACACATTCCTATAATTCTTCATTTCAGTAGCTGAAACTCTGGAAAAAATGTCATTTACTGTGAACCTTGCAATAAAATATCCTGGGAGTTAGCCTCCTTGGAAAATTCTACACCAAATCTATCCCTCTTCTCTAAGCAACTCCATCCTAGACTCCTTACATATTTTGAAAACTGTGCTGAAACCATGCCCCTTAAAAAGCAAGAAATTTTTTTTTTTCATGGGGATTCCTAAGCTGAGTTTCTTATGATCATAAAAATCCCATAATAGTCGATAAGAGAGTTAGAATGTACACTAGAATACTTGGTCACATAAGAATCTTACTGAAATGATTTAGATATGGATCATCACCCATAGTTAAGCACAAGAATAACTTTAGACTTTCAAATGGTCTGAAAGTCAAAATATCAAACTTTTAAATGAGATTTACAGAATCTACATCTTCACAGCACCATTGTTTGGACTGTAACTTCATTGTACAGCTTATAACGTAAGAACAGTAAAACCTGGAACTGTTGGGAATAAAACAGTTTCTGATAGCTTGTAAAGGCTTGAGTGAAGGTAATAGAAATAAACATACATATAAACAGAAGTCACTGTCATAAGACATGTTGTCTAGGTATGGGAAGCACTTTCTGGAATGCCATATTCACTCTTCTGAGGATGCTGATGACAATCCAGAAGCCAGGTTCCACTTTCAAACAAGCAGTCCCTTGCCTCATTGCTTTCCATTGCAGTTGAGTATGCAAACATTAGAGTTCTTGGCAAAAGGATTACACTACTGCCTGCTCCCTGAGTTTGCCTCTTGCCCTTGAGAACATAACCTTTTAGAAGTCTGCTGCTTAGCAGTTTTCTAACTTAACTTCCTCACGTTGTACCAAAGAGCATATGAGTTAGAACTCAGGAAAATGGCATTGGCTAACATGCAAAATCCCACAGACCTGAATTCTCTAGGTTTCCATAAATAAGTTACTATCCTTCCTTCCCTGGGGTCATAAAGCCTCTAGTGAATTCACAAGGAGCATTCCTTTTGAGTGAATATACATAAAAGATCAGCAGTACTGCAAAAGCAGTGTTGCTTTTTGGTTTTGTTTTGTTTCGATTTTTCCTCCTCAAACTCCCACAAAACTAAGGAAATGACACACAGAAGAGCTCAGGAAAAGAGTTAATCAATCATATTCAAACTTCAGTGCATCCAATAAACATTTACTTATTTTATTGGCAGAATATACAAACTTGTCAGCTCTATGAAATTTAATTTTCTATTTATCTGAAGACAAACTAATACTCTGGAGAAGTAAGTCAAATTTTCAGTGCTTCTATCTTATCATGCATCAAACTTGACTTGCAAATATCATCACTAGGAGATGGGAGAGAGGACATGAGTTAACATATTCAAGAAATCCTTAATCTAAAAAGTCTAGACGATGAAAATAACAAACAGAAGCAATTTTTGCTGATTCAAGTGCTGGCTTGAACAATAGAAAAACAATTGATGTCATTTGTTCTAAAAATCAATGAGAGGCTAAAGGTAGACACAGCTTTGGTCCCAAGGCAATCTGAAGCTGTTATGAAGGACAGAAGCCTGACTTGCAAACAAATCAAGTGATTTTAGAGCATGTGTGCTACATGAGACAGTGTTCATAGGGGACTACAAGCCCCTTACTTCTCTTCCCATGGGAAATGCATATTTGGGATAGTACAGATAAAATAGTCTGAGACGGTGGAGAACTTGGCTGGACCATCTGGTTGGTTACACCTGGTATTTTGCCCCAAATCACCATATGCAGAAGCTAATAAACATCTGTAATATGGTCAAGATTTTTAAAGACATTGCTCATTCAGATCCAAAGCATTGATCAAATGCTAACAGTAAATGATAGAATGGAAATGCCATTAACTGAATTAATGGAAATGTCATTAACATGTTCTACTGTCATCAGCTTTCCAAAGTTTACAGAGTGATATGTGTCTGAAGGATTCTGGCAGCAGCAGAGATATACATGGTGCTTGCAAGTGCTTCTGGAGAATGGATCACCTTTTACATTTAATAAGTGAAATAAGTGAAGTAAGTTTAATTGCTCGGCGTCTGTGGCCTGGCTTCAAATGTTATTTTCTTTTCATACACAATCTGAAAGTAGGAAAGAGGTCATTAACAAATTGGCACATATGTCATGTCGTCATGTTTGAACTCAGGATCTTTTTGTGGAAAATAGAGAGTTTTGATTCTTTTCTTGAAATTTTCTATCTGAATTTAAAAGGAATGCTCTGGGAAGAAGTACTCAATGGCTTGTGTGTATGTGAAGGGAGCTTTACAAGAGTTTACAAACCTGCCTGACTTGAGCTATAAATGGATGGTCAAATTAAGCATTCTCCTCCCTCTGTTGCCTCTAGGACATGAGGCACATGGTGGTTTTATGATGCGATTACCAAATTAAACTTCAGTCAAAGAAACAGTACATTCATTGGATTCCCATTTTGTATGTTCCTTAGGTGGTTAGTTTCATTCTCCATACTGGGAGATGACTTTAAAACCTGCAGTGAAATTATCAGAAACTAAATTTTGCAAACATGCAGCCACCTGTGACAACCAGATATACAGTTCAAATAGTACCACCCTGAAAGTGTTTTAAACACACATATTCTCATTGCTCAGCTCTTGACATGAACCTCTGCTGTAAAGATATTTACTATAAAAATATGTCCATGGTTTGTTATCATCCCTTGATTTTGGTTGTTTGCCTGTGAATTGCCTGTGGACCAGCTTGCCTCCTGTAATCTTTAATGGCACTGCAATTAAACCCAGTAGATTTTGTTGCAAAAATGTGCCAGATACTTTTCTTTCCTGTCCAGTTTTGAGTTTTGCTTTAGTTTTTGTCTGGCTCAGTGAATCCCTTAAATATCCTCATTTCAACACTATAAGGAGGCAGCTTGCATTCCCTCTAGAAAATAATAATAAAAAACCTTTCCCCCCTTGAGTAGACCACCATTAAAGACTGATCATCAATCCTTGATTTTCAGTCTGTAGTGTATGTGTCAACGAAGTGGAAAGCATGTTAAAGGCAGTAAAATTTCGGAACTACAGCTCCACAACTGTTAATGTCAGAGTTACACTGAAGTCACACTCACAGCTCTCTCAGTTGTCATTTTTGATTCTTCTGCAGTCCCTGCAAATGCAACACCCCTGCCATGGCGTCTTGGAATACGAAGGCTGAGTCCTTTTTTTGGATTCAGACTGTTAACTTTTTAAACCATATTTTTTTTACCAGAAAAAAGACATTTTTTCCACTTTTTTATTAAAATAAGAAATTACTACTTCTTACTGGTAAAATGTAGCATACATAGTGTAAGCAGGTCTAGAAATAGAGAATCTCAACTGACTTGTCTATTGTCTACAAACTGAAAATAAACTTGCGCTATAAAAGAGAACATTGGTTTAAAATACTAAATTTATTTCCCTAACATTTGTGTACACTCGCATAGTAAATTAAAAAGAAGGATTTGAAGAGGACTTTAAGAAAAGAAGTTACTCCACAAAAATGTGTAACTGAAGCACATACCATGATTTGTAGTATTTGGTAATCAGGTATAGAATTCAATTATTTCTGTTTTTCACAGTCGAAAACAAGTTAATGAAAATTTCTAATTACCAGTGATTTTTTTAAAGCTTGAAATTTTAGAAAAGCCAATGATACAAGGCCATAGTCATGTCTGACTAACAGTAGTGCATTACACTGGGAATAATTCTAGTGAACTAAATGGGTTCTTGCTTACTGTCAGTTTGTCTTCTCATTCAATTTGTTCCTGCATCAGTAATAGTGGGACTGAGACCTCCACTAAAAAAAAAACCAAACAAACGATGGAGGGTTTTTCAGGGTGCTATTCAAAAGAGAATGCAAGTTCAAGGTGAAGAGGGACACACAGTGGAAAACCAAGAGAGGATCAAGAGTGTAGGTGGCTGGCAGTATCATTACAGGAAAAATCTGCTTTGAGACCTAGCACAGGTTGTGATTAGGTGCATGGCCTGATACCTTGGGCAAGGGTGAAGAAACAGATTTCAGACTCATCTTCTTCCTTTGTTTTTGGCAATTGGTAATACTGTAGTGTGCTGAGTCCAGCTGGGATGGAGTTTGTTTTTCTCACAGCAGCCTGTATGGTGCTATGTTTTGGATTTGTGACTAAAAAATACAGATAATGCTCCAGCAATTTAGCCATTGCTGAGCAGTACTAGCACAGTGTCAAGACTTCTTTGTCCCACTCTGCCCCTGCAGCAAGTTGGCTGGGAATGTGCACACACTGTGAGGGAACACAGTCACTACAACTGACCTGAATTGACCGAAGGGATACTCCATAGTGCATAATCTCATGCTCAGCAGTAAAAATGGGATAGAGGAGGGTGGCTGGTGTAGGATGTAGCCATTGCTCACAGATGGCTGAACACTGATCTACTTGGGAAGGCAGTGAATGATTGCTCTTGCATCATTTATTTTACCCTCTTCACTTATTTCTTCATATTGACCCAAAAGATTTCTTGGTTCTGTTTCTTCTGTTTTCTCCCTCATGCCACTTGTTAAGAGGAGTGAACAAGCGGCAGTATGGGGCTTAGCTGCTGGCTGTAGTCAACTCACCACAGAGTTTAAAAATAATCTTGATCTTCTGCAGAGAGATCTCCTACTTATTTCTGTGACAGTTTTGCATTTGGAAACACATAGGGTGCTAGGCTTGTTACAAGCTCATGCATATATGAGGAGTCATCCTCCATCACAAGAAATTGCAATGTGGACTCTGATTGCAGCATGTATGTTTTGCATCATCAGTCACAGTGGGTGGGCTTGGGTGTTAGCTGATGCTAACTGACTGATGCAAGCTGAACTGACTTGTCATCCCTTTCCTTGTTGAAGCACAAGCTTTTTATGACATGATGAATCTATTCATTTTCAAAAGAAAGAGCTGTGAAAGAAATAGTGTTGCATTTTCAAAAGCTACTGGCTTTGACGTGTGCACCAGGCAAGCTGAAATCACCATGCTTAAGGGGAATCTGGGGATTGTGCTCACAGCTGACTCACGAGGTTTCCACCATCAGCATTAGGATAAGCTTTGGTCCTGCACTTCTGTTGCTGATCATTCAATATAGATGTAGTACTTAATGTCTCACTTGCAAACCAGTACCAAAGCCATATAGGGGTTAGAAAATTACTCTGTCGTCATGTCTTCAGGCTGACAAGGACAGTGATTCTTAAGTGAATGATGTTGTTAGTAGCCAAAGTGGGGTCACAGCCATGTGCTGCTGCTAAGATGTCTTCGGATGCTGTGGATGTTTTGTGAGGGGTAACATAAAAATAAGGGAAGAATGCAGATGCCATGGATAGGGATGGTAGAAGTTAGGCCTGAAAGAAAGACATTAAAACCAATACCTAGACTGTATTTCTTTGGGACTGCTTCTCATCTATTCATGTGTGGAATTCTCATGTGCCTAGTAAGGGAGCACACCACCAATGTTTGTTGCTCATATATAGAAAAGAGAAACACGAAACTACAGAATGCCTTTTTAATGCTCCTTAAACCACATCAACTGGCAACAGAGACACCCATTCCATTTCTGAGTTCAAGAGAAAATGCAGTATAGCACATCAATCAATAAACCCAAATCCACTGTAACCTTCAATAGATGACAAATAACAGTAGCAGTAATCCTTACTCAATAGACTTGTAAAGTGTAATCCATTAGTCTTCATAAAGTACATTGAGTTCCCCAAATTTTAATGCAATACATACTCTGTGTGCAAAACACAAGTTTGAGCCTGGTAGAAAAATGACCAATACACCTGAAGTCCCACATACCTTCAAGTGCTGACCATGAGTTGGTCTGATTCTCATTTAATTTGTATTGGTGTTAATCAAAAATGACTTACATGGAGACACAGAAGTTACAGTGTTGTGATATATGTGAGATTAAATGTGGTATATTTTTTAATGCTTTAAATTTATAATACCTATTTCAAGATGCTATAAATCTATACCTAGTTCTTCTATGGGACATTTACAAATCTAATGTAGACATAGGCCTGATCCTTCAACAGAGTTCTACCAACCAGCATTAGTTGAGGATCTGTCATGAAAGGAAATTGGGTACCAAGTATAATGAGATCATTCATTGTGATATGGATAGAGACTGTGATGAGATATCACGACCATATTTCGTTCTGCTGAGAGCAGACTGGATCTATAATAAAATTAATCTAATGGAGTAATTACAATCTGCTTACCTAAACCCTTCTCCCATCCAAGCACTTTCAGCTTGATTAGGAAAAGAAAGAGGAAATTCAACTAAGACTTGTTAGAAACAATTTCAAAATAATTTTAAATTTCTTTAGAAGGAAATATGTATATTTTGGCAATTGCTTATTTAGTTGACAGCAATAAGTCCGTGTAAAATTAGCCAAGTGAAACCAGCACTTATTACTTCAAATTGATGTTATTTTCATTATTTCTCTATCCCTCCTACCTTATCTTTTTGTCTTCCTGCATTCTCCTCTGATACCCATCCTTTTTCATGCACAACTTCTTCTCTTGCCCATTTGCTCACCCTTCACAACATCTGTAGAAACATAAAAAAAAAAAATCCTGGGAAGAGCAAGAGCAGGTTAGGGATTTTCTGAATAGAATGACTCTGAGCTTGAATCTGTGCTGTTTAGGCCCGCAAAATGTTCTCACTGACTTAGAAAACAGAAGCATCAGTCTTCGGAAAAGCAGACAGGGCCTCTGTTTCCATAAAACGGTGTATTACTCACTATTCTGTTTTGAAAATAATTATTTAATGAGCTTTTCCAGCTGGCAAATCTAATGCATTAAAGAAGACAGGAAAGTTAACCTAAAGATTTGACCCCCGAAACATGTGGGTACAGCAAATCATGCTCCCTTATGAAGCTGAGCATCATTTACTGAGGACAAACTAAGCATTTTAATATTGAAAGCTGACTACCAAATACTTGGCAAAATACGCTGGTCTGATTGACTAGCCATTCCTCTCTAAAATAGTTTGTACAGACCTGGGAAATCATTAAGTCTGTTTTCTGCAAGTACAGTTAATAAATGTGTTGTAAGAACACATAGAAATGAATATGTGACAGAAATTTAATGAAAAGACGTCTAAATTCTCATGTTTTGAAATATGAAATAGACACTGGTAATAAATTCTATTTTCTTCCTATCTTTTTCTTCAGATATGAGTTTCAACCTTACACAATTCTTTGTCCCTGGTGTATAATTGAAAAAAAACAAACTATCTGAACTTCTGTACTTAAATGACCTTATAAGTAACTGAACAATGCTATTGTCTGGATCATGCTTCATGCTTGACCTTCACTAGGTAAGTGTTGGTGTTCAAAGTAGAAAGCTTTTTCCAGATGAGAGACAAAATAAATTCCACGCAATTTGTTTCCTGTTTCATAAGCCAAAACTTTTATATTGTCTTGCTAATCATAAGAAGACAGTGATCCCATGAGCAAATCCCTAAAAGATGTTTGAAAATATGACTATGTTGGTATTTAATGATGTTTTTGAGTAATCTTGCATTAAACACTAGGAAAATGTATTTAATTTTTACCTTCAAAACGCATCAAAACTTTGATCTCTAAGTGAAAAGAAAATGTGTGTATCTACTGGCTTCACATGTTCATCTTTAATACCGTTTTGTTTTCCAATAGAATTAGGAGACAGTTTACATATCACACTAAACATCTAATTACATACTCATATGTATAATAACTAATTATGTCCCCTTTAATTTCCTTTCCTTAGGGCAACTGAGATAATAATAGCAATTTTTTGGTATATTTTTTTTCAAGATTTGTTGAGAGTTGAAATGCCCTTGGGCTACATGAAAATTGGAGAATTACATTAATTTATTTCTGTCAAATTAAGAGCATTTGAAAAGGCCCAAGCATGACATTTAAGATCACCCTCACTGTATATTTATTTTAATAAATGAGGGCTTAGTTTTTCCTTCTTCATGAAATACATTTAAAAAGCTTGTACTAGTGTCATGTATCTCTTCTGATGCAGCTGTGAAAGCTCATGATTCTTGATTGAATTTTAGTTGTAATAGGGACAAGACCTTCTTTTCACTGGTAGGTGAAGACAGGACAGCAATCACATTCAGCTTCTTAATGGAAGGAAACAGTTGGCCCATTGCTGTCTGTTTCCAGAAAATACAAATTGCTGTTTTGGAAGGATTTTTTGAAGAAAAGCAAGCAGGGAAAATCAGGGGTCTGTGAAGGTGCTTCTCCTGTCTTACTGTGACATGTTGATTTCTTGCACAAATTCAGTGATTGGCATGTGTAGACATAAAAATTACAAAACTGTTTCTTCTTCTCTGCAGTCTGATTATCTTACTACATGCAAGATGCAACATGAGTCTAAATCAAGCAGGTCTTTCACTAGGGCCTCAATATTGTGTCTGAAAACACACTTCTAGGGTGAAACTAGTTCAAACAGAGCATCTCCTACGTGTTCTTCCTCATGGGAAAACAATGTCCTTTCTGATGTTCTAAGTAAATTTCCATTCCTTAGAAACTGACGAATTGCAACCCAAAATTTTGATGGAGTTTTCCAGATGAAAATGAATACAACAGATTCATTTTGCCCTTAACTTTTGTTTGGTTCCCTGAGCAGCTCTAGCTGGTAGTACCATTGTTTCAGACCTGGGGGGAAAGAGTACACTTGGGGCAATGTGATCCTGACTGTGTGTGATATTGCTTCACTGAGGTAACTGTGGTCTGAACTTGTTCTCGCTCTTTTAAGTCACTGGTCTACTAGCTGGGCATAAGGGAAAACAACAACACGCCATTCTGAAAAATGCAAGTCTATGGCTTTCGCCTTTGTGACATCTAGGTTTATAGAGGGAGAAGAATGAGCCATATATGGAAAATAGTTTCTTGTGTTAATAGCTTACTATCTGGGAGCACTGAGGAGTCCTGTTCCACTGGAGCTAATGCTGACATTGAGAAATATGTGCAATATTGTGTAGTCAAGCTCATACTTGTAAGTAAGACTTTTTAAAGTGAAGATCTATTCTGTCTTCTAGGGAAGCAGGTAGCAAAACTTTAAGTGACTTCCATGAGCATAGGCTCATGCCTCGTGGGTTTTTTTGAGCTCAGTTCAGCGTGTTTAAACACATCTTACACTAATCTAATTGCAGTGTAATTCCTTCCAACCACCAAGTGTTACATTAATTGCATAGCTCATATTTACGATATGTTACAAGGCCTTAATTTCCTTTTGATCTGTGATCACAGTGTGACAAGGCTATTGTTTTGGTGTACCAGTACATCTACCATGAGAGAAATGGCCCTTTGCATTTCTGGCAAAATGGCAATACTTTGTCAGTCCAACTATTTCAAAGAAAAAAGGTAATACGGCAGAAAAGCTGCTGGCATACATTCTTGAGGAAGGAAAATTAATCTTCCTATTCTGATTTGGGAGACCTTGGCTTAACAAACAGCTTGAAATAGCAAAAGTTCATGCACTGATCCTAGCAGATGAAAACAATAAAAATACTGAAAATAAACTGAGCATTCAATCTCTAGAAATAACCTTTTGTATTCAAAGATAAAAGCTTAAGGAACTGGCTAGTTGCCAAACAAAGCCAATAGAACTGCAGCTGAAAATGTATATACGCCTTTCAAGCTCTGTAGTCAGGGTCATACCATTAGTTATAGATGACAGCAGGAGGTTTAAAAACAAATGGTTTCAACCTCACCTTAAGGCTTGAAATGAAGCAAATGTTTTTTCTCAGGAAGCACTACTCTGTCATGTTCTAGAAGGATCAAAACAATGGAAAACTGAAAGCAGGTTGCCTTTCAGGGCAAAGGTGGTTCTCTACATGCAGCAGCAGAAATAGTTTTCAGGCTTAATGATATCCTATTGGCATCATCATTTCTGTTGCTAGCAGCTCCTTATTTAATGTTAAGCAGGATAGATAGTAGTGCTTCTTTGAAAAATTAAATGCAATATATATTCTGAACATGTTTCTTCTTTACCTTATTTCCATGTGTAGCTATTTATATTTGAACTACAAATAACAGAATAAAGAAAAAAAATTCTGACTTTTTCTTTTCTTTTTTTGTCTTTGTGTGTGTCTGTGTGCGTTATATGCCTTCTTTTTCTAAACCTAGGAGTCTGTCTAAACTGCCTAAACAGAGGACATAGTGCCTTTGATCTGAGGTATCTTAATGGGGCTGAAAGATAATAATGGAAGTCTTATCTTCAGCTAGGGGAAATTAGCCAAAAAGAGGATGGTAAAACACTATAGAAAGTTCCAGAATTCTTCTCATGATCTACTTCTTCCTGGAAACTTGTTGTTGTTTCTAAGTATCCGTAGACAATCAACAATCATGAGTAAATTGTATTCTCAACTTTGTCACCAGTTATGTTGAGTAAGTGCAGCATCTCTATTCACAGCTGAGAGATGAATTCTCTATGTGGAAACTTGCAGCCCTAGATGCTAATCAAGAGCTTGCTCAGATGAGTATGTGCAGCATTACTAAAAAGGATCTGAAGTTTGCAAGTCATCAGGGAATTCTTGATGGCTTTGCACGACTAGTGTTTCTCACTGTGTGAAAGGAAATACAGGGACTTAACATTTGCTTTCCCCAAAGTTCAGAAAAAAAAGATTTTTCCCTGTTGTTCTGTAAGACATCAACATGAAGGCAGGATGCACAGGAGAAATTCCTAATAGTAGGATAGTAGGCTTTCTAGGAATCCAGTGGAAACAATATGATTTGCCTTGTGTGGTAAAAGATTGACATCACAATTCTTCTTTTATCTGGGAAACCCTCTTTACCGTCTTAAACTGTAGGTGAAGAACTTACTGAAGATATTTTTCTTGAGAAAGAACTGCTTCCATCTGTAGTCTAGGCAAAGGTGGCATGAGGCTGGAGTGTACCTTCGAAAAATTCAGAAGTAGATGGCAGACATTAACCTTGAGTTAATTGAATAACACCATCTTCTAAGAATTACTATTTGTTTTCTACCCAACAGTTGTGAGAATAAGGGAAGGAAAGGGTGGAAAAGGTTTGCAAGAAGGGAAATAGAAGCTATCAAGTCATCCTGAGCAATGTTTTGGTTGCTGGAACCCAGTATGAAGAACATCTTTTTCACCTGCTTTGACGAAGAGTAGGAAATTTTTGTTATTTTTTTTTCCTGTGCTCTGATGATAGTTTTGGCTGTAGAAGAGAATATCAGTCTACAGGAGGAATTGTATGTGGTCTGTATGCTCTCACGAATCCTAAGCATTGTGAACCTTTAAAGTGAACAGCATATAATTGCGGCACCTGAGACTGCAGGAGTGAACAGTTGGCCTGCTCTTGGCTGAGTATTTGCTGTGTTTGCGGGTACCACAGCAGGGCTTTAGCTGATAGGCAAAAATTACAGTGCTCTTTAATTTCACAAAACATGACTTTATTGTCTTCAAAGCGCAATCAGTACAAACAGTGCCAAAACTGCAAACACCGAGAACATTTAGAACATTGAGAACTGCAAACAATAAGAGTTTAAATTAAAGGATGAGGGAGATTTAACTCAATAGCTTGTAGCCAAGAAATGGTGCAGAGCTACAGTGAACAAACATATTTCTTCCTGGTAAGCCATTTGAAAACCAGCATGGTAAAACACAGTGTTGGCACTGAAGTATGGAGGGTCATAAGTGCTGTCCCAAGGGTCTTATTGGAAAGAATTTTGCCCTAGCCAGGCAATTTTCCCACCATGTATGAGCTGGAGCTGTTGAATCTTGTGTTTGCTAAAGCAAATGTAAAATTTTACTTGAGGAAGAAGGCAAAGAGTGACAAACTCAAGACAGCACCTGATGTCTATTTTTTTTAGGCTTCATGTGCTGCCAGTTCATTTTCATTTATGTTATTTGTCTTCTCTTTCATTGAAAATCTTTCTGTTAATTCTTTAGTAGGATTTTTTTTTACCCCTGAATCCTAGTCATGACTCGCAGAACTCTTCAGAAATTCTATAAATGTTTCCTCTTTTTCTTTTTTCCTTAACTCTCATGTTCCAGGTTTTAGACAAATCCTGACACTGGTGTTGAGAATGGGCTGAACATGGACTGAAGCTGCAGGAGTTCTGATAAAACCAGGCAATAGTTGCCCTCAGGGAGTCCCGATATTTGAGAGTAACCTCCGTGAAAAATAAAGCAAGCTAATGCCTAAGAGCATCCAGCAACATGTGTTGCTAGTCATTAAAATAATCTGGAAGAATGCAGCCACTTTTTTGGGAATCAGAGAGGAGACAGCAGTAGCTCTGTTTGCAGTGCTGGAGTCCTACCAGAGAACTTTTTATGTCTCATTCCCTTCTGTGTCAACTATTCTCAGCCTAGATTTCATGAAGCCAGTAGTGCTGCTTTGTAATTACTTTAAGGCAGTGTGCCTCTGTGTGTGTGTATGTACATCTGTATGGGTGTGTGTGTAATGACAATGTTTGTGCCTTGCTAATTGCACTGGGCAACAAGTTGCTTAACTTCTACTTTGCATATTCTTGCAATATATTTTCTGGAGAATGTGAAAATCACATTGACATAGGTTTTACAGATAATAAAAAAGATTTATGATAAACATAAACAGATTGGCTAGGGTTTTACTGAAATATGTCCTTATGAGATTTTTACTGAAAAGAAAATACTATTCTAAGATCTGTCTTGGTAGCACGTTCATGCTGACTTTTTCAATTAATTCCCTTGGTGAAAAAACCACAGTGTGTGTTTTGTATGTGGTACAGAGTAAGACATTCTCAGCTCACTAATGTCCTCCTCTGCTAAGAGTTTAGACACTCCTGCAATGTGGAGATGAAAAAACAGATGGCTCCAGGAGGGGAGGGACAGGGAGTTAGAGAAAGAAGGGTAAGGAACTGAATGGCTGGACTGAGAGCTCAGCAAAGTACAACGTGCACATTTTGCAATCGTGCTGAAATACTCCAAATAGACAGCTATGATCATTATGCAAACAATGATTCACTCTTGAAAAAGCAGAGTGAATCTCAGAGGAATCCACATGAAAGAACAGCTATTAGGCTCACACACACAGGAGAAAGAACCCATCTATATCTCCTCCTGTACCAAATGCAGTGAAGTCTGAACTGTTGAACAAATAAAGTCTTAGAGCAGATTACCACAAGGGACAATGAATATGCTGAAAACAACCTAGGGAAATGTCTTAATGAACCAGCAAAGCATGTGGAAGAATGAGGAAAATAAAATGAAACCAAAGAATCTAAGTGGGAGCTAACAGGGACTGTGCCTGTACTGAGGGACATGCAAACGAGTCCCAGCTCTGAGGTCGCTTTGGCGGCACCCCATATTCCTGCCAGGGTAAGATTTGAGCACATGTCAGACCCCTCCAGCACTCTGGTTTCCATCTGAGGGAAGCCCTGGCATGCAGGCAGCAAAGGATACACAAAGCACAATTAGAAGGAAAAGGAGAACTGAGGTGTTGGGCCCACCTGCTGTGCAGCCTCAGTCCAATTCCTTGGCACTTGAGATAAATGCTGCTACCTTTCTGAAAATGGATTTACTTTATGAAAGCCCCAATCTCCCTGTCAGTTGAAGCTGTTAACAGAGTTATCAAGTTATCAATACTGGAGTGATCAACTGCTGGCTGGCTTAATTGCAACATTTTCATTGTATACTAATTACATTTATTACAGATATGTGATTTTTATGTACTGACTAGGCTTCTAAGTTTAACCCATTGGCAATATTCTTGACAAGATGAAGTAAAAATAAACACCTTATAGTTTTGAGATAATCCTGAAGTTATGCCTATCCAAAGTAATATACTTAAAAAATGGCTAAAACTATGTCAACATAGAACACAGAAGTATGTAAGTTTAATGAATGGAGTCAGGTGTTCTAACATCTCTTGCATTCACTCCTATCAATTTTTGGCTCCAAACATTTTCTTTGCTTTCTGAAGATTTCAATATAATTGTGCAAAATTGGTGCGTGAAGAAGTATTTGGTCTGATTCTTCATTACGTTGTAATCTTATATAGATGCAGGATGGTACCTATCAAATTACCAGCATGGTACTGGATTGTACCAGTACTTGGTACTGGATGGTACCAATGACATATTCCTATTCTAAGTAGTATTTCACTTAGCAAGCACAAGTAGAGTACATGTGAGCCCTGTAAAAGGAAAAGCATCCAACTTCCTTCCTGATTCCAGCTGGGACTGTAGCATTACACCAGATCTGTGAAAAATTAGAGTGCCAGCCTTTAAATATGTGATTTAAGAATAATGAATGCATACTTCAGTAAAGTTACCTGATACAGAGGCGTGGTTCTCTCTGCTGGTAAAAACAAATAGTACATTAAGTTTCTGTTCTATATATTGCAATAATAGAATTCCTATAGACATGCCTATTATTTTAAGTTCTGATTTTAAATACAGAATTGAGAATCAGTGAAAACTGTAGATTTCTGTAGACAGATCTTTTGTGTTGCAGTGATATTTTTACAGCAAAAAAGAACACCATGAAGCGAAATCCACTGCAGTCACTGGCAACTAAGATTAACAGCTCAGGTGTCAATTGCACAGCCGACACATTTTCACTTGGAGCTTGGCTGAATGCCCCAGCTCATTTCATAAAACCCTCTTGAACAGTAACATTCAGATTGTAACAGCTTTTACCTTCCATCCATCTGGCTGAGATGATGAATAAGCAAACAGGAAGGTAAAGGCCTCCAGAATTTAAAACCCACTTTTGATCCTCTAGGCTGTTTGTCTCACTAAGGGCATCTTGCTGTGTGAGTGAGGACATACTCATAGGCACAGCCCCCTCAAAGAGATGCATTCTCTCACATGTTCATCCAGCTGTTGCATGTCTGTTGAAAGTGAACCTGCTTCAAGACACACCAGATGGAAATAATGCTGGAGAACGCTAAAAAGGAGCCATGCATTGAATAAAACAGGGAAATGCTTCCATGGGCGCACTCTAGGCAGCTCTATGTGAATATCATGCAGCTGTGCAAGTGGCTGGCAGGTTAAGAAATTGGGGGTTGAAACTCATGAGAAAAAAATAAATCCTCGGGCTGAGGCACAGCACACTGCATTTGGCAAATCTTAAATACTTGTAGTTTAGTCATTCAGCTTCTTTCTCCCACCTCCTCCCTGTGAATATTCATGTGTAGTCTTAGTCTTGCTTACTGCCTTTTCACGTTCTTCGTTCTTCGTGGTGGGTGCTGTGACTCACGTTGCCTGCCTCAGACTCCTTTCTCCTTGTTCCCCCACAGCTCCTCACATAACCTCCCACGTGCCAAACACACCTCCCTCCATTCATTTCCTATAGATTTCTGTGAGGAGTTGCTAGGCTTTTTCTTTCGCAGAAGATGCAACACCCCACAAAACCGTCAAAACTTACTGTCCTCATTCCCTGCTGAGCCATCTGGAACGGGCAGCTCCTCCCTTACTTACCTTAGTCATCCTTTGCTATGACACAGCCGTCTCTGACCTCACTTCATTCTCCGTCACAACACCTACAACACCTACATACAGAAGCTGACGCAGCTCTCCTGACTCTCCTTCCTGTGACGCAATCTGGTGCTTCATCCCTTCTGAGTTAATTTTATCATTCAGTGATGCTGGTGCTGCTTAGCGGGAGAAGAATTATAGAACCACAGAATGGTTTGGATTGAAAGGGAACTTAAAGAACAACTACTTCCAACCTCACTGTCACAGGCAGGGACACCTTTTACTAGACCAGGTTGCTCAAAGGCCCATCCAGTTGGACCTTGATCACTGCTAGGGATGGGGCAGCAACAGCTTCTCTGGGCAACCTGTGCCGGACTCTCACCATCCCTACAGTGAAGAATTTCAATAAAGGCCTCTTTCTCAAGCAGGGCTTTTACTCCTTGTTCAATCTCCATATTTATGGAGGGTTTGCTATCGGCTGGGCTGCGATATATGCTCAGAGTGATGCTGAGCTCCTGACTGTGAGCAAAATTCTGAAGTGGTGTTGGAGCATCTGCTACCAGATCCTTTTCAGACAGCATCAGCATGTGCCAGTAGCAGTCAGGTCACTGAGCAGAGGATTATAAAATGGCCCTAAACTTGTGATCTGTGCTGAAGTTTAGTACAGGAGAGCATAGGTTAAAAAAAACCCCAAACAACCCCTACCTTAAGAAGGAATGTGGTTATAAAAACATTCATTCAGTCAGCGCAGTTTTGTGAGTGCTTTCTAGGATATATAGCAGGCTGAGCTCAAAGCTCTGTGAATCAAAAGTGACTTGCTGAAGAAAACTGAGCTATTTCAATGTCACTGAGGTCAGAAATAGCCACTGGTCAATGCCTTGAAGAGAACTGGTCCAAGCTCAAACAGAAAGAGACAAGCAGTTCAAAGATGAGACTGGGAGAAAGCAATGAAAAGATGATTCAACAGATTTAGCACAGATCATCATGGCTATTACATCTTTGAAATTTTTTTTAAAATAGGGTGATTTTTTTGCTGTACTGATTTCAAGAGCTTCAGATACCTTTAATTTAGTTAATAGCTTGCGTATGAAACAGTTTCAATAGCTTAGCACTGGAATGGTCCTCATGTATGTCAAATGTTTCCTTTACATTTATCACACTAGGTGATTTTTTTTAAATTATTTTTTAAATTATTTTTTTGTTCAGAAATATTAACTGAAAACAGCCACATTTCTGTGAGGTCAAGATTATTACACCTGTACAAAAGAAACCACTGGGTTAAATGGTGAATTTGGTTTTTATGCTATACTTACCTGTGCATGTAACTATCTGTATCTATACTGTGAGTCAATGCATGAGCATTTTGGAAAGAGTAATGACATTAATATTTTTTTAAAGCATGACTTCCTGAAGCTATTTTATTTTGTTTAATTCCAAGCTCTATTGTACAATGCTTCTTCCTGGGAATGGGCTACTAAAAGCATACATATTCCATAACTCCTACACTTCATACTATAAAAAGCTATAGAACAGCATCCATGTGATGCTATCCATAGGGATACTACAAGTGATTGCTGAAATATTATATCCTATTTTTATTTGGAAATCTCTAGTAGGAAAGATCTGTACATTTTATTTTCTACATTTTGGTGCCACTTTAGTTGACCTTGAACTAACAAAAAATGCACCTCTTGTCCATGAGAAAGAAAACAGAAAAAGTAGGTTGCATAATAAGGACAAAACTCTTCTGATTAAATCAGTAGGCTTTCATAGCCTGTCTCATCTGAGGCAGGTGCCTCTTTCTGTTGCATGATGAGAGAGCTATGCTCTGAATCAGAGGTTTCTGCTAGATACCTATGGTTAGCCACAGAGTTTTGGTCATCCCAGAGTAGAAATAAAAAGGGAAAACCAAAGGCACTTTGAGCAGGTAACTGCTTAAAGTGAATACACTAAAGAAGTTAAAAACCATGTTAATTTGAAAAGACATGGAAAATACATAAACCCTTTAGCTGTCAGGACAGCCAGTGACAGAGTTTAGAATCAGATAAAGTAGGAATCACAAAAAAATTATCACATGAACAAGATATAAATTACTGAAACATGCTAATTGCTGCAGAAATGTTTACAAAGCTGCTAACTTCAGTAAGAGTTGCAAAAGGAGCTATTCCAGTCCTCTGAGTCTATTTACAGTCAAAACCAATTCCTTATCTATGAATTCCCATAAAAGGTTGGCTATCTTCCATTTTTCAGGTAGATTTGTGTTTTATTACAGCTCTGTGTCAAAGTCTACAAATACCAAATCAGCTTATATATATGTTCTGAAGTAGTGTTATTTTTTTTTTCTGTTCAACAACTTCATTTTAAACACTCAGTGAAATATTTATATGTGAAAAAGAAAAGTTTAAGGAGTGCCTCTCCCAAGGATTGTATAAACCCACTCAAGTAAAAGTATTCTTGTATGACCACATTATGAGGTTTTTCTTTATGAACTGACACAGTGAAGCGTGCATATGATGGCTGTTTAAGCTGTTTGCTAAGTTCACCCAAGTGTTCATCTCTTTAAGGGTGATTGTTGCTAATGGCTTGCCAGTAAGCTATTATATGCGTAGATCTGAATGCCATTTATGGGAAGATGAACAACATAAAGTATGAATTGGGTTTTTACACAGAAAATATTTAGTTTATTCCTATTCAAATGTAACCATTCCCCAGAAAAAAAATCACCTATTTAGCTCCTGCTACTACCATCCTACACCCTCAGTTAATGCAATCAGGAGTGTAAAGAAGATCTGTACCAATTAGCTTGTGCTTAAAAAAAAAATATACACTCCAATTTGTCACACAAACAGATGTATCAAGGGTCCAAAAAGGTTCTTGCAAAGTCAACAGCTTTTCAGGACAGAAAAAGAATTTTAGGGAAACATCCAATAAATGTTGAAAGACCTTAAAATTTTGTCATAAAAGAAGTGTTATCTAAGGCCCTTGAGAACATTTCAGGGGGAATCTGTGGGCAGCTGACAGCTAAGGGCTGCCTATGCTTAGAAAGCTCTGTAATCACCTCCCAGTTGGGCAGAAAGGAGTTTCAAATCTTGCCTCTCCCATGCTCTCTACCTGTGTACTAAAGATCAGAGTAGACATGCATGGAATTTCTTACAAAACTCAACCTCTCTCCTCTCCTCTCCTCTCCTCTCCTC